>JAUBWS010050855.1:18749-36315 GCA_032270445.1 Darlingtonia californica
TAATGACTTTTATATCATTCAAGAGGTCGAATAATGATGTAGTAAATAAAAAAATATATATAACAGTTTCTGGTAATTTTATTTCTCGTTAAATCCTTAATTATCTTCAGTTCTCTTCTTCAACAGAATGTTCTATGCCCTAGAGAAGAGCTAATTATGACATTAATGATACTAATATATTCGTTGTACAATATATTGGCACACGCAACTATTAGTATTGAAACAATCAGTTTTTTTATTCCAATAACGAAATCCATTGATACATATTTTTCATGTGCAGCTCTTTCGATTTGTGACGGTCTATGGGAAAAGGGGGCTTGTTAATTTTTACCGCGATCATACTCCACCCGCTGGTAATTTGCGTATCGCTTAAATAGAAAAAACCTCCTCGCTTTACCTATACTACTTGATCAGCAAAAATTGTTGTTGGTAAATTTGCCGACAATGTTTTTTAACGATAATTTTTCCCAGTTAAATGGTCCATTTGCCCAAAATGGACATATTTTTGGTGTTCATTTTTGATAAATTTTTACAAGTCAAAATTGTTATTATGATAAAGTGGCTTCGAGTTCCCTTTCCTCTTTTTCTATGTTGTTTTGAGACAATTTAGTGAAAATTCCACGAAGAAAGTGGGACGTGGAACTGAAAAAAAAGCTCTAGTGTTGTCTAAAGACTTATTTTAACGATTGTAATTCATTGTTTCTATCTTAATGTTGTTTCTTTTAGTATTATAGTGAGACTGGTCTACCTTCAAAAAGGCTGATGCCAAACATATGCGCAGTATGTGGTCAAGAATTAACATTGTCAGGAATGGAAGATATTGAAGAAGAAAATACAGAAAAAAGCTATAAATTATCATGTGGTCACTTGTACGTTTTTTCGTTTTCTTAATGTTTTGTAATTATATAATCATTTTTGAATATCTTCATTGAATGTCTTCTGGGATGCATTCTTTAGCAATCAACCAGTAACATGCTTGCTATTTGCTACTAGCTGAGGCTTTCTGTACATTTTTCATACATTTAGGATTAGAATTCGTATCATCAAGGATGAAATTTTCAAGTTCTGCCTCTGTCGGGGAAGGTTCTTCTTTATTTGAATCACTGACTAGCAACTTTGAATGTTAGTAATTTCACCATCGAAAGTGCCATGGGACCGGGTCAAACTCTTGGGAACACTTGAAGTCGACGCTTTTAAGCCTTCTGCCCAAAGATCCACGAATTAAAGTTTTTTAAATTCCTTTTTAGATTTCATGAATTTTGCATTCGTGGTTGGTGCATCGTTGGGAAAAAACAAACATGTCCTTATTGTAAAGAGAAAGTAGATTTAAAGCGGATGTTCAAGAACCCGTATCCTTTTTCTACCTTTACTGATTTGGTTATTTATCCAAAACTTTTTTTCTTCCTCTTGTGATTATTCGAGACCCTTTTTACCTCAGTAAGATAATCAACCTTTTGTGGGTCGTTACATAGAAACATTGCTACCATATTCTTTCTTTCCTAGTGTCCTTTCTCTAAGAAGAATGTACCAAACAGATCACTGGCGTATCTAGGGTAGGTCGCGCAAGGCAGGAGGATAGGTGTTTAAGTCATTAAGTATCATTTTCTTTTGCATCAACCTCTTACATAATGATATTTTAATGACTTTAATGGCATATTTCTCTCCTCCTGTAAGCGCGAACTACCTTTGGTTACGCCACCGGATCCATTACAAATTAACGTGTGTGAAAAAACGACGTTGTCATACACACTACAACCACTATCATATAATTACAGTGGAAACTTAATGATGCAATTTTAACCTTAATTGCTTTCATCTTGGGTCTTGACAAATATCGTCGCTATAAAAAAATATTTCCCTAGAGTTTCTTTTGTCTTGTGAAGTTTTTGTTGATGTTCCCGTCCTCTTTCTTAAGGTCCCTGATATTGCAACTTGATTAGCTTTTTAAAACGGTAACAAGGCCGGAAATTGTTTTTCAACATTTATAGCTCACATAAATCTTTCGAAAATTTTCATCCTTGACAGCTTCTTTTAACAGATGGGAAAGACCACATATTTTGTTTGGTCAGTTGCTCGATTGGTTGAGGTATTTTATCGTATGGTTACCTGTCATTATACTTATATCGCGCGGCATCAATTACGAACTTGGTTTAGAATGATAATTATCTTCAGGTAATATGTACGTGTTCGCTCAATTCTGTCAGAATATTTTTAATATATACATATCACGTTTATAAACTTAGTTTTTATGTGAAGTGGCGGGCTGAATTATCCCAGCCAGTATCAACTCTAAAAGGTCAAATGTGGGCGCTAAAGACCAGGAGAGTCAAAAACAAAACCACAAGTGAAATTTAATCAAGGCGAACTTGCGGGGGGCATATATCGCACGCTGGATTTAGTCTTCAAATTCATAAAAAGTTTTACAAAAAGGTTCCAAATCTAAAATTGGTTTTGCTTTGCTTGTTTTATTCTTTTGGAAGATCTTCGCTCCTAGTTTATTATAACAAATCAGCATAGTTGCGTTTACCTATCTGTTAGCTTTAAGTGAGGCAAAAATATTTTTATAAAATATTGTATGTAAGCACGGAGTCTTTGAGCTCAGCTTCAATTATGCTTATCTTGTTAACTCGATCATCTCAAACTCTTCTTCTACCGCCGAGGATTATAACCTCAAATTTTTACTAAAACCAAGCTTTTTCATTTGGTATACTCAGCTCATTTCAAAACTTTTCCCACCCTGAGAATTTGAAAGAATCAGATTCTCATCCTCAGTATGCTTATAAAGTTTTACTTGAAAAAAAGAGAGGTTCCACCGTTGGAAAATACACTAAACTCGTTATCATTCAAACGCGAATTAAACTATAGAGTTCGAATTTGATAAGATATTTTGGCCTTAATGTCAGTTGAAGGGACAGTTCGAATTGTGTAGAGTCCGAGTCATGGGAAGTCGGCTCACAGAGAGTCTACCCCTAAGTCAAAGCTTGTTAGCTCATTAATGATTATTGTTTTCTCGCTAAAAATTAATTAAAAGGAAGTGGGGCTATCATAGATAGAGATATTATTGCTAGAATTATTATTTCAATTTGTACATAGATTATTACAAAATGTTGTTACGGCGTAGTTATTAATTTTTGGTTAGTTTTTTTTCCCAATCGTGAACCGTTTAGTTTTTTTATATATTGTGGTTAGAGCTTTATTTCAACTTTCAAATAGATCAATTTTATACTATTAAAATTAAGCATTGGGACGGTAAAATAATTAAATTTCAAGTAAAAAAGGTCAAAAATATCCTGCGATCAACTCTACAACTCTACGATACAACCCTTCTGTGAGAATTTGATTCTAGTAGGCGTTATTTTACGAATGTTATAGTTTTTGGTAAAATTGGGTTTTGCTGCTGATGAAAGGTTTATATTAGGTGTCTGTATATTGAAATTTTAGACCTTGATAAATCTTTCAAGATTTGCTTATTTATTTGACCGATTTTAAAGTCGCAACATATATGGTTGGAAAAACAGCAAGAATAATTTGATTGCGTTTTCACTTAAATTTTTGGTCGAACTGCCTTGCGTTCACAGAATTAGCCTTTTCAGTTTTTCCTGATGTCTTCTATATTTTTTCTAAATGTTAGAATAATTTACACGGTTTCTTATTTTCAACCCTCAGACCTTAAAAGTTAAAAAAAATTCCAAAAACGTCCGGAAGAGATTTTTCTGATATTTCTCAAACATGAATTTTGGGGCACTAGAAAGGCATGAATGAGTTAAGTTTGATATAAATAAAACGCTCTTTTATATGCAAAAATATATAGGTTAGGCGATTTTCAAGCTTTCAGCAGTTACAGATCCTCGTAGGAATTTTAGTGTTTAGCCGATGCTTTCACTTTCAATTAGCATTAGAATTTATTCGATGCGAGTTATATGAGATATATATATGAATCAAAAATATAATTGAATGCGAGAGAAGACGTCGAATTCAATACAATATGAACAAGGCCTAAGGATTAATTTAACTATCGTAGACAGGTCCTGCCAAGGGAATCCAACTACAGTGTGTCTCAGTTAATATCCCTATAACTTCCCAAGCCTCAAAGATTTCAATGCGATGTTCGTATCATTAAATAGCTCGTCTTTCTCTTTCGTTTGGTATAAATTAAAATTATTTCTTTTTGAAAATGATTTAAAAGGCTAAAGTGAATAATGTTTTGTGTAGCCATTTATTAGACACACTGTCTTTTGGAATCGCGTGTTTTTTACAAATGTGATTTTTCTTCCAATGACATGACCTAGCCGCGGAATTTAAGTCGCTTTCAATAATACACATAGCGGCTAGCTGTTACGATGATTCATTTAGCGGCCTCGAACAACAAGGATTCATTCTGTGCGGTGTATTTTGTGTAGAAATATTTTTTCATTAAACTTCATAAATATTTCAAATTCTTTTTTCTTTATCCTTATGTATAAGTAAATGGCTCCCCATGGGGTGAGTAAAAATAAAAAGCCAAGAAAAGAGGATTCATTTTTGTTGTATTGTAAACTTGCTTTCTCTTAAATAGCCGTTATGTTCCTTTGACCATTTGGATGCTTTCATAAAAATGTAATAATGTTCGGGATTTTAAGAAGATTTAAGAAGCTAAATTTTTCACGGTGATGTCTTTTGGTGATTTTTAAATCTTAGTTTCTATATAGAATTATGTACAGTTAAATTGATGTTTTATGAGAAAATGAAAGGACGTATGTTTATTTCCATTAAGTATTTACATGAATCTATGATACATGTTTTTTTATAAGAACAAACCAGATTAGAACGTAAGACCCATGCCGAAAAGATTCGAACCTGTTAAGAACGTTCTAAAGCTTGTTCAATGCAAGTTAAAGAATCTTTTTGTCAAAGACTAACATGCATGAAACAAAAAATTATGATCACTTTAGGGCTCTGAATCCAAAAAATCAAGTACATTTGAAAGGTTGCTCGAAATTGGATGTTCTTATAATAAACGTTTATTACCTATACATAAAGGCCTTCAAACTACATTACGTGGATTTCATTTGTTAGGTAACAATTGCATTATTTGTTGCTTTCAGTTTATAAGGGATGTCGGATCAAATGCCGCATAGGTTAACATTGACTTAAGTCTAGGGTTTTTTTTCCAAATTTGATATCCACATAAGGTGCTAATTGGTGGCCTCCATTTTGGGTACTCTAGAGTAGTCGATTTTACGCTTACCGGTTATCCGAATTTCTAAGAGGTACGCTGGCAATAGATCCTATCGGTTTCAATGCATCCTGGTCGTTCGGGGTCGCAAAGGGTTTTCAGTGTATTTTCAAAGAAATAAATCCAGCAGGTACTACAACATATCAGTTGCTTAGGTTCAGACGAGTGACCAGAATGCACTGTATTTCTTAAAACTCCGATCAGGTCTATTCGATAAGAATAACTGTCGGGCAAAAGTGACTAAATTTTCTCAAGGTAACAAAAATTTATTATTTATTAAAAAATAATTTTCTCAGGGAAAATTTTCTTGCTAACAACGTAGATCCTACGATTACTTAGTTTTCATAAAAAAAGTTAATTCTTCGTCTGATATTGTTCTGCATGGATATACTGTAGTAAAGGGAATACATCTTTTACGAGATTATTACTTAGCATGTTCTACCTCGTTTTGAGACTAATTCTGTCTTGAAAACGAACTCCTTAATGTTATATGGAAGTTATTACCTGTTTTTATAATATTTTGTTTAATGGTCGGTTGCTATAACTCAATTTGAGTGGAACCGAGGCTGGACATTAATTAAAATTAATTACAGAAAGGTGTATTCTGAATAAAAAAGGAGTTGAAGAACTTTGGTAAATGAAAAAAACTAGAAAAACTTTAGAAACTTTAGAAAATTTAGAAAACACAAATGACGTCTCTATCAGCTATCTATTGCAGCTACAACTTCATTTTCTGTTTCTGAAAATTCAAAATTCAAATAAAAATTCGGCTAAATAGGGTGACATCAAATCTCGTTGAATGGAACTGGAGCTTACTTGAATTTTGCTTTAGCATTGGCATAGTCTGCGAGGGGCAGAGGTTAGAAAAATGTAGACAGGGTTGATGCCTATTGAAATTTATTTCAAATTTGGTGAAAATTCAATGAATATAACATAAATATATATACTTACATTAACTTTCTGCAATAGGTCTCGTCTGCAGTAGGGGGTGTTCAATGTTTTTCCAGACACGTCAAAAATTGTTATACTGTATGCTTACCGGAATGTATCTTCGTCAAAAAACTAAATGTCGAAACAATTTTTTCTTTGTGATTTTTCGTATACTAGTATGTATATACTTTTTTTATAGAGATTTTTTTCATTTATATTTCGCACTTAGTATAATATTATTATTTTCAATGTAATGTATAGCTCAATAATAAGTTCGTGGTATAATAGTTTTTTCTTTCACTTACTCGAACTCGGAAACATCAAAACATATTTTGTAAGCAAGCCAACTTGGGATTTTGGTTAGAATTCTGTCAGTTGCTTACATTGTAAGACTAAATTGATCGTTACTCAAGCCGTCAAAATATCCGTGAAGGTTGTCGCATCTCGTTGCTTATAAACAAAAAGTTGCGTTGTTTCACTGATACATCAAAACATCCATTCGTTATGCTACTCCGCTACCTCCTCCGTAATTCGGGTGAATTATAATGATTTTGACCACTTCTGTGCCGGGAATTTTCAACAATTTGGGAATCTTCGGACATAAGTAGTCTATATCTTGACCGGGAACCGTTCCTTGTCGCATATGGGTCTAGGAGCTCCATCCAGGGGTCCAGGACCGTAAAAAATTCCATGACAAAAATGTTTGTTATCGGCACTTGAGTGGTTAATTTGGAAATCTTATATTAATAACTCGACCATATTGAAAGTAGGCGAGCACCGTAGGGCGGGCCGTGAAAATATCATTTTTGAAAGGCCAAAATCTTAAGAACTATGCATTTTTAGACCTTGGGAATTCAATGTTCTGAAAGATCGATTTTAACTGCTGTAAACTTCTTTGAATCATTTTTTCAAAAATGTTGTTATGGCTAAAAGGGTTAATAATTTTAGTGCCGACATGGTTAGTTGACTTGTTTTCCTTGCTAACTCGATATAGAAACTCATTCTCATAATGAAGCTTTTTTGTGTTTTTATAATTTGTCTCTAAGCACTAATTGTAATCTAAGCACTAATTATAAAGTACAATTTAGATTTTCAAGGCTTGCCAAAAGCTAATGAGAAGAATCGTGAGAATTTACTGATATGACCAATTATTAAAATCTTATCATGACTCAAATAGACGATTTCAAAGTAATTTTTATACACCCACAGAGGTAATAGTCAGCATGATGTTCCATACTTTATTCACAGTTAAACTGATCGGAGCGTCTACCATATTTAGAGATTTTCGCGCGTATTGATTTTCGCGCATTCTCAAACAAAAAGTCGAAAATGTACCAAAACTACACGTGACTAGCAATTCAAGAAAACTAGTATCTCTTATAGTTGAATACGTGCATGTTACTAATAATAGTGATGCTGATTGAAAAGCAAACTTTTATCCTTAAAATGTTGAAAATACGCGAAAAACATTTTTCATCGTGCGCGAGATTTAGTATGCGCTGAAATTTTGGACCAAATTAACATCACCCTAGCATCTCAAAGTCATAAGGTACTTAACAAAAACTAGGCAGTAAATTGTTTTGGGATCTGTCTATTAGGCTTAAATTCTTTATACATTACGCACGAAAAGTTTGCGGCGGAAAAACTTCGGTCAAATATTTTGGACAAAATTTTTTATTCTAAAATCTGAATTGTGAAAAAGTTAAAGAGAATGGAGTAAAATCAAAGTACAAAGTCAATACCGCGGAAGGAAAAACAACAAACTGGCGATAGAAGACATTCCTCTACAATTCATTTTTTGAATAAGTAGTCAACGGGTGTGTTGTAGAAGTTTTGAAAACCAGCATTTAGAAACTCAGAAAAATGATTAAAAAAAGTCATAAAAAGTGTTTTAGTGAATTAAATTCTCACAGCTTTTCCCAGAAACCCTGAAAAAACAGTTTATCATACTAAACGCATATACAGCACATTAGAAGCTGATTTCTGAAAAGTTTCGGCGTGATAAACTTTCGGTCAAGGCAAAATTTCGACCGAAAGTTCGTAGTGCTAAAACTTTTTGTGGTTAACGAACTCTTGTGTATCAATATGAAATTAACCACTAATCTATTGCAGTTCCAATATTCTTTTAGTAAATAAAAACTTTTTTTCCCGAAAAAGACACTTATTTTCTACCATTCATTCTGATATAAGTTGAGTTTATCTTATCCAAAGTCTGTCAATTACAATTATGAAGATGAGTAATTTAATGATGCACGATTGCGGATTAATTGACAATTCAATTAGCCTTTATTGATAACATTTTGCATAGATATGTATCATGATTCTTTGACCTGATTCCTTACATTCTCGAAAGCAGATGTAACGACTCGATCTAAACCATTACAGCGACACTTACCGCTGCCTCAAACCTGGAGTAAACAGAAATCGACAGTATATTTCAACTCCTCACGTCATTTTTTACAACTTTTGATATTATTCTTGCAACATCTCATACAATCCTTTGAACTTTTTATACCATTTTTGCAACTTCTCATTCTTTTCAACTTCTCTTACCATCCTTGAAACTTCTAATACAATCCCTGCAACTCCTCATCTCATCTTTTCAACTTTTCAAACCGTCTTTGTAGATTCTCATACCATCTTTGCAACGTCTCATATAATCTTTTCAACTTCTCTTACCATCCTTTGAACTTTTCAAACCATCTTTGCAACCTCTCATATCTTTTCAACTTCTCTTACCATCCTTGAAACTTCTCATACAATCCTTGCAACTCCTCATATCATCTTTGCAAATTCTCAAACCATCTTTGTAGCTTCTCATACCATCTTTGCAAATTCTCAAACCATCTTTGTAGCTTCTCATACCATCTTTGCAACTTCTCAAGCCAGCTTTGCAACCTCTCATATCATCTTTGCAACTTCTCGTACCATCTTTTCAACTTCTCTATTTTTGCAACTCTTTCATCTTTGCAACGTCTCATATAATCTTTACAACTTCTCATACCATCTTTGTAAATTGTCATGCATTTTTTTCAGTTTCTCAGACCATCTTTTTTAGCTTTTCAGCTCTTTAAGGCCTCTTCCTAATGTCTGATATGGTATGCCTATGCCTTGTATCCCCATGAAGGAGTGGAGGATTGATATATTTTTCTACTTCCTCGTTGCTCAATACAAGTTGTGATGAGGGTAAATCGATCAATCTTCAATAACTATAAACTTTATGCAAATAACAAAATATAATGTAAAATAAAAAATTGATTTATTGCGGTTTTAATTGATTTACTTTCAACTAAACGCTTCCCGGGTCATTTTTTTCTCACAGAAAGAATTTCTACAAACAATTTCGAATATCTAATATGTTTGTAAGCACACGGATATTTAAAAAATTATCAATTTTAGTACTGTATTAGTCTTATAGTATATTTATAAAATCGGTTTGTGCAATTAAGATATAACGCAGGAAGTATATGTTTGTTTCTGTCCGTATATTCCCATTTAGAAATAATGCATATTGAATATATGGAAATTGTAAGAAAAAATTTCCGATTCACGTCCCCAGTTTTCATAATTAAGAATACCGCATTGAGCTTTATTGAATATTTGATTTTCTCTCTTCAATTGGTCTTTTATGACTATTTATTTTATTGTTGTATATTTTGAGGCGATATGTTGATACATATTTTTCAATATGAGTAATTTATAAATATCACAAATCTTTGAAAAACAGATGGATAAAAAAGGCAATTTGTACGTTTAGTTAACAACAATCTAATACTTTCGTGTGCTAAATACTATTATATTCTCGTTTATTGCAGTACCGTAAGCCTGATAAGTATACCACCAACAGATCGTTGAAGAATTGACATTTTGAATATTCAGTTCTTGCGTTTCAAAGAAATCAGATATTTGGCGACGTCCTAAGATTTTTGGTTTTACTTTTGGATTATGCAGATTCCAGTGTCAATACTATCGATCTCACAGGTACTATTGTTTCTTCTAATTTTATGTTAGTTTTTCTATATTTTTAAGAATTGTTATTTGAAAAATTAGTTATACACATAAATACCAATGTATTGGATGCATTTTCAGGGTTCGGTAATTGTGAATGTGTGAGGATCGCATTCCGCAAATTTTACGCAAGATAAAACAGACATTTGATTCATCACATTTTATAAGAACATTCGTTTTAAGGCGTGCGCTTTTTGTTTTTTTATCAATCTCTTTACATAATGAATGTTATGCAAGGCGGCATTTCCATCAACCAAATTAGTGGCGAACATTAATTGAAATTTTTATTACTCGTTATGGGCTTGACAAACAATGAAATGTGATGTATTTGAACTTTCTCTTATGTAATTCCTTAATGCATCCTTCTCATTAGAAAGTTGAGTTCTTGGAAATTCATTGCATATAAGAAAAAAATTCAAAAGAATTTATTGACCGTGTCTGTACCAAAAATCTTTGAATAAGTTCAAACAAAAGCTTCCTGACCATCTTTTAACAATTACTAATAAGACGTGCTTTATGCCGTTTTTCCATGTGCATACCCCCCCCCCCCCTCCATGGTTTGAAAGGACGCTATTATAGTCAACTCTATGTAATTATTCTCGGACCTCAAATAACACAGGAAGGACCGAGTTATTTTGTTCAGGTGAAAAAACCAGTTAGAATGACAAAGACTCGACTATCCCAGTGCTAATGACACCGCAGTGGACATGGCTGACTTTTTTACATTCTTGGAGCCCTTGGTATGAGCGTGGCAGTTCCGCGACCCATGCAACAGGAAGTGGTTCCCGGTCAGCAAATAAACTCCAGTTTGTCAAAATCTGGAAATATTCCGGCTCTTTAAGGGTTAAAGAATTAAAAAGGTGTTTGAAGAACTTAATTTAAAAAATCAAAACTACATAACCATTTTTTCAGGGCTCACGTTTCTATTACTTTGATTTGAGTTGAAACTGTCGATACTGCTTGGTCCGTCAGCCGGGTTGTTCAAAATTAGTTAGTATTACCGTTTGAAGCTATTGTAAAAACATATGCATGTAGTCAATCTTGATCAATCTTAAGAGAAGCCAGTTTACTGAGAACATTGATGCCTTGTTGATAAACACTTGTTACAAAGAAATAAAAGCGATTATTTTTAAAATCCACTTACAAAATTTCTCATCAATGTGCCAAAAAATCATAAGTGAATGTCACGTGATTTATTACACAGCGAAAGACCCTAAAAAGTATGTTGATCTTGCGTTTGTAGACCGCACTTTTAAGGATTCTATAGAAAAGTCTGCAAAAACTGTTTGATAGAACGAGTCATGTATGATTATTTGCCTCGAATATTCGAACAGATTTAACAGACTTTTATACTAAAGAACGACGTGGTCTCAAGCTGAAAAAAATAACTTTATGTGAAAGCTGACTTTGACAAGGTGTGAAATCCGTAGATAAATGAATGCTTGCATATCAAAATAATCTGTACATTCAAAAGCATAGTGTTGAGCAACAAGCTAAAAATATATCTACCTGGTTATTGTAAACCTTCTTGAGAGACGTATGTTCGATACTTGGTAAAAATGCGTAGCATAGATGCTGCAAGGATACTTTTACAGGTATGTCAAACGTATTGTTTATAAGAACAATGTTCCTCAGCAATACCATGTGTGCTATAAAATGCTCTTATGATAGCTGCATTTCAAACAATTGGGTGTATTCAACCTTTTCATGCTAGTCTACCCGAATATCCCGCTGTTCAGACACTTTGTTCCTCAAAACGTTTCGGAGCTGCGAGAAAGGGGATATCCGTAGACTGTTTCATGCCTACCTCATGAAAGAGCTTCGTTGGCACCCCTAATTTATACCAAAATGTGTATTTTTTTGTAGATAAGATGCGATGAAAATTTCAAAAAATTCAAAAAAGCTTACTTTTAGTCTTATCCCAGCCAGCAAAAGACTAATCTGATATTCAGATCCGCTCCTCACTTAACCGCACGCTCCACTGTAAACACGGTTGTGAGTAATACTTTCTCGCCATCCGTGTTTACAGCAAAGCGTGCGGTGAAGCGAGAAGCGGATCTGAATATCAGATTCATAGCAGAAGACCATCTTTTCGACGTCTTGTGCTAACAGGGATATATTGATTAACCTTTCTATGTAGATTATCTGGCTAGGCGTAAATTATCAATAACTAGCGAGAAGAGATTTTGGTCAAAATTTAAGCTAGTCTCGATGAATATAGCATAAAGCAAGATATTCAACTTTCCATCTACAATATCTACGACTTCCAAACCTTGTCAAATTCAGCTTTTATATATAT
Organism: Darlingtonia californica; assembly: GCA_032270445.1. NCBI lineage: Eukaryota > Viridiplantae > Streptophyta > Magnoliopsida > Ericales > Sarraceniaceae > Darlingtonia > Darlingtonia californica. The sequence continues at coordinate 31,202 of JAUBWS010050855.1, forward strand.
ATTTCATCTTTTTGGCTTGATATCACGTCGTTCTTTAGTACAAAAGTCTATTAAATCCGTTTGAACTTTCGAGGCAAATATTATGAATTAGTGTTAATAGTGTTGCAATCGCAGTCTTCAATGTTCTCAGCGTGTTCTTTTCCCACTTAGGATAAGAATATATTTATTGTAAAAGGAAAGGAAAAGAGGGCGGGAAGGAACGTTTTGCAGAACGACGAAACTGGCATTCACTCAATTAAATAAGAAAACCTTATTGACTGCCATATCTTTCAAATAGCTTTTTCAGTGACACTGCATGAAACGCATTAGTGTCATGGTATTCAAATTATAAATCTTACTGCGTTGTTATAATTCAAACAGCGGGTATGAAAAAACGTCATGTCAAAGTGCAGGAGCTAGTAATGCATTTGTAATTTTGCATTTATATATACGCATTTTGTCTTCTCTTGCTTATGCCTTTGACTTTTCTAGGAGTATCCTCTGTCCGATTTATGGAGCTAAAAGAACTGACTGTAACTCTTCAGATTTCAGAGTTTCAAACCGTAGTCCTCACTAAATCCGCAACGCAAAATGCCAGAAAAGTTTTGTCGAAAAAAAAATCAAAGACGATGACAAATTCATGTACTGATAATATCTTTTTTTTCTTATCTTATCATTCTGTTCCAACAGCTCTATCCTAGGCACATTAAATCATACGATAAGAAATTTGTTTATGAAAAACTGTTAAGTCTTCAAAGAGGAAATTGTTAAAGTTCGAGTTGAAAAGAATATTTAATTGTGGCCTATTACTAAGACCACCCAAATACTGGCCCATTGCAAAGTATGTTCCAAGGGGCCATGCCCCCCCCCCCTCCCCTACTTTCTGCCAAGTAAAAAGAATTGTCTTGACTTTATTAAAATGACTTCAGGGATATCGTTGGTATAGCTAGAAGTGTCATCCTGTGAAAGATCTTTCTTCTTAGCAGCTTTTTTAACTTAAAATATGGCAAGTTCGTCTCGATATCGTTAAATCAGTTCGGCTTGCCAGAACCAAGGTGGGCAATAGCGAATTCTATGAATAGTTGCAGGTAGCAAATAGAAAAACTTATATATTTTCGTATTAAACGGGTCGTTTTTAGAAAGATTTGATCTTCAAAATTTCAAAGTTTTTCTTGGCAATAATACGGTGTATCGGGTAGCCTAGGAAGATTTTGAACGGGAAACTATTAAATATGAGAGAACCAGCTATAGTTACCCTAACTACTGGTGTAAAAGCTTTACTCCATTAATTGTGAATGAAAAAATATATAAAAAACTTAGCATTGGATTAGCCAGTCGACCGCGCTTTTGAATCAGTTTTGTCATCTTGACAACAAAACACCCAGACATAATGATGTAATAGTTGATTAGTTATAAAAAATCGCGAAATTAAAAACCAAAACAAAATTTGATTTTCAAAATCGCGAAATTTTGTGCCTGCGAAATTTTCTCCTTTAAGGTACGTTATGTAATGACATTGAAGCGATACAGGTTTGCTAGGTAGGTGCAAATGTTGATTAAAAATTTGTCTACAAGCAAACCTGCTTTATTAGCTATCACAAATTAGCGAGTGGTTCCGTTGTTAAGTGCTCAATCGTTACCGAAATCCAACCCCAATCCCATCTTAACAATAACAAATTACGAAAGTAATTTTTTCGCGGCTTTTTGGTCAAAGGCTTAGTAATTATAAACACTGACACTTTAATCTTGAAATTATCTCAATTACTAAGGTGATTTTCTATGGAAAGTGTCGTTTCTGCTATCAAATCTAATTGGAAGTTATTAAAACCATCGCGCCCTTACAGCTAAACGATAGTCCGTCTTCACTAGACTGGTCCTTTCTTTGCAATAAGTAACCAAGCAGAGGGACTAGTAATCCAGGCTTTCATGATTTTAGTACCAAAAGTTTCTCAATGTGGTTTCTCCTTATTTAAATGAAGAGGATAAACTATGATCTCTCATGTTTTGGGGTAAATACACTGATCTGCAAACATTTCTGTTTTGAAAATTTCTAAGCGTTTTTTCCCTGATATATAGATTCTAGCTTTTTGGCCAATGAAAAAAAAAGATCTGTTTCGACTTACCAAAGAAGCAGCAAGAGAATCGTTTGCAGTAAAACGTTTGAAGACGTTCTCCAAAGCTAAAAAATCGGCGGAACTATATGGCGGAAAGTCGGGTCTGGTTTCCTGATAGTGCTTTGCCCACCCTCTACGCTTTTGTGGCCGTTTTCGCCCTCTATAAAGTATGACTGTCAACTTTCTCTTTCATTTCCATTTAGTTCAATACTAATGCGGCGATTTTGGAAAGCAGCTATTATATGTTTGCCAAATTGTTGTTACGAAAATATCTTTCTGCAATTTTTCAATCAAGTAAATTAGCTAATTACAAAAATGAAGTTTCCAAAAGATCCTTATGTTTGATTGGTCCGTCGATTTGTCGACAATTCCCGAGTGTAAACAATAATGGTAGCCATTTTTAATGCTTTTCCGTATGCATCAATCTGAAAACATCCGAGTGAGCAGTGAATAGTGAATGAAGTGAAGACATTTATAGATCGTCAAAGGGGAAGCATATTTTAATTAACCTAATCTACATAAATTGGTCGTTAGCAATTGTTATGATATTGTTTTGTAGTAATTCATACATTTGAATGTGATTTGAGTTGTGTTGGAGCGTGTAATGATAAAACATGAGTCCCACTAAAACAAGAGAAATTAATAAGAAAGTGAGTACTGTAAACTAAATTCAAAAGTGGCTGTTTTGCTTTGTTTACTTGAGTTGGACGTTTAGCATTTATCGTACACAACATCTGGTTTTATTTGCATTTAAAAAAAACTTCATAGCATTATTTGTATAAAATACAATACTGTATATATTTCATGATTTCTGGATTAAATATATATATAGTCTATGATTTAAAGCAGGAGCAGATCCAGAAATACTGCAAACTTACAGGAGGAGAAAAGTACTTTTTGCCATTATCTATAACCTTATGACCATAGATATTGATTGTTTAATGATCTCTTACGCTCCTGAAATTTTTCAGTTCTTCTAGATCTGCGCCTTGTGTAAGATTAGCTAATGATGTGATGAAGCTATGCAGATGCTTTAAAGCCTACTTTTAAAATGGTCAATCTAGCTATATTCATTCCTTTCAAAATAGAGTTTTAGATCCTATTTGTTATTAACAAATTTGCTTAATGTGACGTATAATCAACACATTTCCTGCAAATCTCCCAACTGTTCATGACTCATTTGATTATTTTTGATAGTTGGTACCTGCTATGTTGTAGTGGGCTTTCGCTGATTATTTTCAGCTGTTGGTAGGTAACAAAATCAAAACAAAGTGATTGCATCTGTATACTTTTGTGAAAAGAGTGATAAGGATAATGCAGTTTTCTAAGTGTCATTGCTCTCAATTTAACCGATTTATGATTTTAGCTGACAACTCATTTTAAGATTCTTTAAAATTACCTTTCAGTCTGCCAAGTCAACAAAAGAAGAAAATGTTGCTTTGTCACTCATTGATCAAATGAAATATTGTATTTGCTGTGGAAAGATGTGCCCAGGATATGAAAACAATGGTTGGAGGTATGCTTTCTTGTTTATATTGGTTTAACTCTCTTATTGAGAATATTATTAACGTTCCCTTCTGTTATATATTATCTTTAATTTATCAAGAGCTTCTTTAAAAAATTTGCGTTTTGTGACAAAGATTAGGACCATTTTAGATCAAAATTGAAGTTAGGTATAAAGTGGGTAGAAGAGTAGCCATACCAATCAATCAAAATAAATAAATTATTAAAATGTAAATAGGTTAAAGATTATGCATGAGTGTTTGCTGAATGTTCTATTCATCAAGTAGACATAGCTCATTCACAAATTGCTAGAGAAGCTGACTATCTAAGGGCATCTTCATTTTACATACACCAAACAAACTTTAATTCATATTTCAAATGCCCTTTCGATGATGAGTGTTTTATCTGCTCGTCCATAAAAATGAACTGTGACCAAGTTTTTTCACTGCACCTTGAGATTATTAGTTCTAGAATAATTTGCTGCTGTACACCTGAAGAAAAAAAGTCGACTCAATACAATATTAACACTTTTTGGTGTACATACTAAATTGTATTCTATGTTTCTGTCTGATCTACAATTTTGTGTTCTTTTATCATCTACCCATGACTTAAAACTGCTAAAATTTTGAAAAGGTGCTAAATTTTATTCATAATTTCACAGTTTCTGAAATTGAATATTGACTAGCAACAGTTGCAATATTTTATCACTTACATTATTATATTGTGCTGTTTGGCACGATAGACTAAGCAACTGCCTAGCATGCAAGAGGTCGTGGGTTTGAGTCCCAACTTGGTTAACACAAGATGGTTGATTATTTAATTGTGACTTGACATCATTCGAAATTCACCTTTCATATTATTTATATCAAAATATATTGCCCTACTGCAAGGACGTACCATGTAAAATCAAATGGAGGGTATCCTTCTACTTCATTGTAGCCTAGAATTCTAAGCTCAACTATTTCTCACCTTTAATTACTGATTTGGGAGAAAGGTTAGTGCAAAGGAGAAAACTAAAATTTCTGATTTGGCAGAAATCAACATAAAACAGTGCTTTTTACCTTTTCACCTTTTCCTTAGAAATATGCAAAAATGTCTTTTAAGATTTTATCAAAAGTCACACCCCTGTACTGTGGTAAATTTGACTTAGGGTGATTCTTCAACTGCTGTAATTATTTTATTTCATTACATGTTGGTGAATTCACAAAAAATTTCATTTTTTCCTCTTAAATGTCATGTTATGTTACCAATCTGAAATAGTGACCTGCTTTAAGGTCCTACATTTTCCTTAGCTAAAGTTACAATATGGCCAGCAAGCTAGTTAATTTAAACTAAGGTGACATATTTTTGGATCTTATTTAGGTTTGTCTAGAGTGTTCTTTATGTACTTATTGATGTCATTAGAGAAATGGAATCCAGTCTTGTTAACTTGTTTTTTTATCAAAAGATAAGACAAAAAAAGTCATTCATAAGTATATAACTTTTGAATCAAACTACAAAATGATCACTTCTAGGTCC
>JAUBWS010050857.1:0-18131 GCA_032270445.1 Darlingtonia californica
ATCGCACTCGTATCGCACTCGTATGTAGTCGTATCGCACTCGTATCGCACTCGTATGTAGTCGTATCGCACTCGTATGAAGTCGTATCGCATTCGTATGTAGTTTTAGAAATAACCGTTTATAAATGTGAAGATGAATTAAATACAATGGTAATTTTTTTCAGAAGTGATTCTCTCTTTTGTTCTTCTGTTATTTATACAGTTATTGTGATGAAATATATTAATTATTAATGTTTTTTTTAAGTGAAGTAAAACTAAAGTAGACAAAGGCAGTATAATATATGATATATACCGCGATGATCAATTTTCACTTCAACCCGAATCTGAATCACATTTTATTTGCACCGAGTGTCCGCTTTATAGAGATTCCACTGTATTAACTTTTTATTCGTTAAATAGCTGATACGCCCTAATCGCGTCAGGTTTTCGCATTGAAGCCGTAATCAGTCCCTAACCATTCATTTCATTTTCATTTTTCATAGTTGTCAGAAGAAGATGATGATGGAGCATTGTCAAACAATGAAAAAGACTTTCTTGGCAGATATTCATCAGAAGATCTTACTGCTTTAGAAGTCATGAACGAGAGACAATGTTTAAAAAGGTATGCACAGTATTTAGCAAATAAGAATTTCAAATTCAAACAAGATTATTTGAACTGTCATCATTAGCGTATCTCGGGTTGGTCGCGTAAGCTATGAGAAAAACTGAAAAGGTATTTAACGTCATTTTCTTTCGGTACAGTGTGTCCCAAAAAAGTAACCCGAGTTTCAAATATGTATAACTTCTGATCTACGGAAAATTTTTATATAATTTTCAATGAATAAATAAATAACAATTTGTTTCAACTTTTAGTAAGAGAAAATTTAAATGCACATATTTTTGGTTATATTGCTGTTTTATCAAGCACATTTTTATTAAGATAAGCACGTGCCATGAATATTTTCAAAAAGACGACTTTTCATTGAAAAATTCCAATTTTTCCTAAATTTCCTTTCTGTGCCTTTTATTTATTATTCGTATCATGTCTCACACCGTAACAATTTTTTGCTTCATACATTTTTACAATAGGATAATTATTATTTTTTTGACAATATAGCTATTTCGGTTTTTAGGAAACCATCTTCAGGTCTAAAAGAAATTAAAAAAGAAGTTAAAACAGTTAAAATATATCAAAAGAATTCTTTTAGCTGAACCAAATTTTTCTCTCTACATTTTCTTTTACTGTAATATATGTAGATATGTAGATATAAATAAATGAGTTTGAGTCATTGAAGAGTATCATGTCCGTATTGGAAAATCTTCAGTTGGAAAATTAACTTAACGGAAAAAATACAATGCAAAGTTATGTAGATATGTAGATATGTATTTATGTATAACTATATGATATATGTAGATATGTATAACTTAAGATATTTTAACTACGAAATTGAAATATCATTAAATGTCATATTATGCTCGACCGCGAAATTTAAATGCCGCGAATTATTGTTTTCATTAAACCACGAAATTAAAGTAAATCAAAAATTCATGTAAACTACCCAAACATTTCAACGTTTTATCACTAGAAAATAAATATAAACAAAATAGCAAAAAAAAAGCTTAATGATCGGTTTTTATTTTCGCGATTTTTGAATTTTAAAATTTTCACGGTTTTTATTTTCGCGAAAATGCCTAAAAATCGCGAAATCACGAAATTTTCTGCCTATAAGGTAGGCTAAGCACGAAATTATAATGCAGTCGTTGGCTCCAACCGCGAGATTAGAATGTCGCGAAATATAAAACTTATGCTCGACCGCAAAATGCTGTGAAACCCCAAATTTCCTGAAAAATACCGCGGAGTTAAAATGCCACGAAATTTTCATGCAATAAAATAGTTTAGCATTACTGGACCACTAAAGATGATTAATTTGATGTAAATTTAGGAACGACGAGATGCGACTCCTTCTTAACGAGATACTGGAAAGTACCATCTCAAACATTCTACATGAAGCAAATCTTGGTGAAGTTTCTTTGACAAATCGCCCCAGATTAATCGCCACCCAGGAGCGCCCGCCTACCAGTAGTGGATAAATGGATGGTCACGTGTGAATCTTTTCAATTTTTATCATTTATTCTTTAAATACCAATTTATGCGAATGATGTATATATGTGAATTAAAAATATGTAATTAATAACAATGATTAAATCCAATATATCTTTCTTTTCTTCTTGTATGCAAGATTCTTATCTTAATCTTATCTTAAAATATTCAAAGAATTGTCGTCATTTTTGCACAGATTACGATTTTAGTGATATTTGAATACAACCAAAGATGTATAATGAAAGGTTAGGAAACAATTAATGTTCTTTTGTAACTAAGTTTGATGTGTATTGTTTTACAAAGCACGCACGTTTATTGTAAAGTATAATAAAACATCCAGAAGCATCCAACGAGCCCAAAATACAAAATATCTGTTCTTTTTTTCCAGGAAGGTCACTTTGACAAGGAATCAAGCCAAAGCCAAATGGTCTCAGAACACCTCAAAAAATCTAGGAAACTAATATTTTTCTCCAAAAGAATAAAAATGAAGGAGCTCAAACACAAAATATCTGTTCTTTTTATCCAGGAAATCTAAAAAAAATTTAGCAGGCGTCAAATGGTCTCAGAACAGGTCGTATTTCCAGGAGACTAGAATTATAGATCGAATACATAAAAATGTGGGAGCTCAAAACTGTTATTTTTATCCAGGTGAGCCAAAAATATCTAGCAGGCATTACAAATCGTCTCAGAACACATCCATATTTTCCAGGAAGCCAAAATTTTCGGCCGAACACATCAAATGTTCCAGCAAGGTAGATTTCGAAATATTCTCCGAACACATGTAAATTTCTAGGAAAAACATGCTTTCCGAACAGATATTTTGCAAAAATGTCTCGTTGGCTGCTTTCGAATATCTTAGCCAATCGAAATAATAGATTCTATTTGACATTTTACCATAGGTTCCCACAAGTTTCCACAAATCTAACGATTAAGGTCATACTATTGTGGTCCACCTTATGCATTTTTTTGACGACTTGAGATATTTTTATGTTTTCTTTTTAGGCCATGGGATCTTGCTGTAAAAGCTTTCTTTCGTCAACAAATTATAGGCATTATAAAGAGCCTGTTTTCAAATAGTTTTTGCTTGCGAAAGCTATTCCCATATTGGTTTTCTGCTCTCTATCGTTGAGTACAGAAATAAACAAAATATCGTAAATTTGTCTTTTTCATCCCTTTTAAGTGCTTTCATGACAAAGTTCTTACTTACAAAATGCTGATTTTTTAAAGAGTTTTATTACTTTACATTGTTACCTTGGTATAAAAATTTTTGTTTCGTATCCTTTTATTAAACATTCTTGACACAACCTATTTGGTGACCGGGAAAACTCGAAGGGAAACTTTTTTGGAATGATGAAGGTACGAAGAAAATGGAGTGACAACTGCATCACCATATAGATGAACCTCCTGCGACGTATACTTTAAAGGAAGAAACTTTTGCGGCAAAAAAAGTTTTAAGTCTTATGCTTTTCCACGAAATTTTTTAAAATTAATCATCCGCGAAATTTCGTTCCCGCGAAATATTTAAAACTAAGCTTGCTGCGATCAAATCGTTAAAAAAACAGATAAGATTTGTTTTTTCAACACAATTTGACAAAATCTTCTCTTCTATTCTGTTGAATATGCGAAAATTGAATTTCTTCCCACGAATTATCCTAAATTCGTCCAGCTGCAAAAGTTTATTCCCGCAAAATATTCTACCTTCAAAGTAATGTTTACGTTTTGCTCCATTACTAATATTCAAAAAGTCAAATAGTATAATTAAACTCTTTGGACCATCAAGTCATTAAAGTTGCCTCCGTTTTGCCCCCGATTTTTAAGGTACTAATAACCTGAAGCCGTTTGCGTTTCTGAAAGAAGTAATGGAATTAATATGCTATTGGGGAATTCAAATTTGTCCAGTGTGTATAAAAAATGATGAAGGGCAACACCTGTAGCCCGTGTGCCAGGGGGTTAACTATGATAGTCAAAGGAACAAATCTAAACTTGTGGAGCATGGTCCAAAATTTTCTTTAGAGTGCCTATTTTACAGAACAGAACAGATTATTTATAGGTTGTCTTTGGAAGAGAAATTTTGAAAGTTTAAATTTAAATATTCTGACTTATCATAGTAAATGAAAAATAGATTACATGGCAAAATATGACTGTTTTTATCATTTTTCTGCCAACGAGCTTTCGGTTAGCTTTTTACATTGCGTGAAAATTAGATTCGGCTTATAATGTTCAATAATACCGAAAAATGGTATGGTTTATTGCTTACTGTAGCACCGTCGGTGATAGTTGTTTAGCTTCAAAAATTGCTGGATCAGCAAAATTCTATGATTTTTCTGATTTTCAAGCAAGCATCACAACGGCGTGCCAAAACTGAGTTTGCTAAATTACGTGGATTGCGTGGGTCAAAATCAAAAGTGTGTGAGTCAAAACCGAAAGTGTGTGGGTCAAAATCGAAAGTACGTGGGTCAAAAACGAAAGTACATGGGTTGCGTGAGTCACTTAAAATTTTTTGTTTCGTTGCGTGAGTCAAAAATTAAAGTGCATGAGGGCATACCCGAGACATGGGACCCCTAGGTGGGACCCCAAAATCTGGGAAAAAAGAACAAAAACTTCATTTATTCTAGACTGAGTGTCCGACAGAAAAAATGCTTATAAGGAGGCATCTAAGTTTTATGCCTTATAGGTGATATTATAGCAAAACTCAGTTGGGCCTAGACTTCTGGACCAAAAAGGGCTCGTCTTTGACGTCACAGCCTGATCACGTGACCTCGACCTCAACAGTAATCATAATGACATCATCTTTAGGTTTTTTGGTATGTGATTGATATTTGTCATATCTTCATTCACTCCAAGTGTGGTTTTTATAACATATCAAGAGATATACATATGTATATTCATGTATATGACTGAGGATAGCACTGAGTGCCGAAACCGGGGCATTAGTTAAGCGGTTGCTCGGCCCTTGTAATCTGACTGTGACAAGTGTAACATAACTGTGAAACGAGAAGAGCATCGAATCCATCACTTGGCTCATTGATCTGGTAATGTCACGTGGTGAAGTAGTAAGGTTGTAATTGGAATTGTGCTCCCCCAGACCATTAGCGTGATACCATCGGATCGATAGCTTAGTGGTAGAGCTATCGCTCGGCAAGCGAGAGGTCGTGGGTTCCAATCCCACTCAATCCACAGTGTTTGAAATACTTGTCTCAGCCAAAAACGCGTGTGCATGGATAATTTCCAATTTCTATAAATATACATATCAAGAGAAAAAAATTGATTATTCAATGGTCCAAACATTCTTTGTCAAGACATGGGGAAATCAGTTTTTTCTTATATCTCTTGATATACTTAGTTATAACAGCAAAACTTGGCGTGAAGGAAGATATGACAATTATCAAACACATACATTTAAAGCTGATGTCATTATGAAAAATAGTCAAAATTTTTGTGACGTAAGGAGGCTGATAAACTCCACCAAACGTTTACACTATTTTTTACATCAAAGGTGAACATTCTTGCCAGATAAGGGTGTAAGGGTACCAAAGATTTTATCATGACAGTCAGAAGTATCTGTTTGTCAAAGGACATAATCATAGCTGGTCTGCTTCGTTCAGAATCGGCATGAGAAATTTTGATTTTTTCCATTTTTGTGTGACGTCACTAAAGGAACCTACTCAACCACACCCAAAGTACAGTGTCAATTTCCAATAAAAAATAGCGGTCAAGAGTTATTAGCCTTCAAAGTAGACTATTTTTCAAAATCTCATTTGCGACCAAGTTTGTGACGTCATTGTGAGGTCATCAGACCCAAGGACTATTTATGCCAAAAGGTTTGTCCTATCTTCAGCTTAATATCGCTGAATGAAAATTGGAAATCTTTAAATTCATCCAATTTATGTGGCTATTTTGCCGGAAGCCGAACTCTATTAAGCCGATAGAGTTTCAAAGTTCCACCTTAGAACTATTAGCTTGCCAAGTTCAGCTCATAAATCATTACCGTTCTTTCAGTATTCAGCTTCAAAATAGACCCTCCTTTTGAGGTCGAGGTCACGTGATCAAACTGTGACGTCACAAAATGAGCCCTGTTTGTTTCAGAAGTCTAGGCCCAACCGAGTTTTGCTATAATATCACCTATTTTGACTCACGCACTTTCGTTTTTGACCATCGCATTTTCTTTTTTGACCCACGCACTTTCAATTTTGACCCACGCACTTTCGGTGCCGTACGGAAAATAAGCAAGTGCATTCCGTTTTTCCGTATTTGTCTTTTCTTTGTAAAAATAACGATTAGTTCACTAGTCTAGAATTTTGCATGATAGAAACCTGAATTATTCGCAATTTCAAACGTGTGAAAAAATTGAAATCTATCTTCAATGCAAAACTATATATCAACGTTTGTAGATAATTTTCATAGGGCAAAGAACACGGTTTTTCACCTAAAAACTCTCAGTAAGTAATATTTTCTTTTCTGTTATACTTTGAAAATACAGACTGTGTCCAAAGTCAAACATCCTTTATTAACAGATTATTGTACTCTAATCCTGTGTACTCAACCTCGTCCTTAGGACCTTTTTCTCGTTTTCTGGGAACGCAAGGATGTAATGCACTTACTTATTTAAAAAAGAAACAAATAAGTTAAATTATTTGATTTTTAGACTCCGAGGCTCTTTTTTCATAAATTTTTCTTCTTGATAAAAAACGTGCATTAAAAAATTGAAATACCACTTTCCTATGCAAAGTTTGAGAACTTTTCAAGCCAAACCGAACATGGTGCCCACATAAATTTTCGTTTGAAATTCCGGTACATTCCAGGACAAATTTCAGGAAAAAGAAGTTTTTCAAGCACATTCAGGTACGAAATACGAAAAAACACAAAAGTTTAAATAACAGAAAAAACAACATGTATGGTCTTTATAAAAATGTTCATTAACAACACTGAGTAAATAATTTAGGCTTTAGACCAGTGTGAGCATGGAGAAAAAATTTCCTGGACACAAATGCCTAAATGGCCCAGGACAAAATTGAAAAGGATTTTCCAGGACAGTGAGCATCATGCCAAATGACCTACTACGAATCAGAATTTCATTTTGAAAAATAAAACAAAGGAAGGTGTATACCAGATTTGAAGTTTGTTTTTTTCTTCTTCATTTTCTAAATTTAAGATTTTAAAAACGATTTTTGATGGATCCCCTTGATTTTCTTTCCAATGAGATCTCATTGACTATCATACGTAAACATAATCATGAAAAAATGATAAAGGTTTTCCAACTGTCACTTATTTTGAGACAGACTTTAGACCTAAGAGTAATTATCCAAAATTTGAGAAAAGGAGAGCACCATTATTAACTCTAAAATTTGATTTTCTTGATTTATAAGTAGTTATATATAGGTTTCTAAATAAAAAAATTTACAAAAATATAAACAATTAAATTAATGTCAACTGGGCGAAGGTTTTGCTTTCACAACTATCGTACAATCATCCGATCTCGATAATTCGTTTCGATTTAAATTGGAAAGTCCACCAAATAGCAAAATCTCGTTCATGCCAAGCGTAGCTGAAAATAGCTTTCTTGTCAAGGGTGCTGGCATAAGGTATTTATAAGGAAGCCACCTGCATTTTGAGTCTGTGAATAGAGTAGTACAGTCTAGTATATACATTTGTAAATGGTTATCGTATATGCTCAACATTTCTTCAGGCTTTCGTCGACCACACGTGCACGTGGGTGAATCCCCTAAAACACAAAGAAATCTGTTAAAATAACGTAGCCTGTATAAACTTAAGTATTTTTCAACCTCTGCCCTGCTAAATTTGAATTGTTCTTGATTTTGTAAAATTTCTAAAAACAGTTGCGTATTTTTTATCGACAGTATCATTTACCTTTTGGCCAAAAAATCTTAGGGAGGCTACCATTCGTTCCGCTATGCAATAGCAAATATTTTAAGGGCAGAAACTTACGCGTTGTTTGGCCATTTCGCGAAGTTTTTTCAGGCAAAATTCTCCGAATCTGCTTTGCGAAAGGTTTTTTCAGTGATTTTCGTCTTTTTTGGTGCTGATTAGCTGAAACATCAACCTTAAAGTTCGCTATTCGCGAAAGTTTTATCCCCGAATATATTGCAAAAAGTTGCCAAATTCAAACATTTTTGTCAAAAATTTCGCTCTTTTTTCGACACGCGAAAGTTTCTGCTCTTAGGTCGTTCTACGTAGGAAGTAATTTTTTTACTTCCTTGGTTCTATGAAAGGTTAAAAAAAACATACCGCAAGGTTTTGATTGAGGAACATGATAGTACTGTACAGGACATCGACAATGTGGACACTTCTTCTCTTCGCTAAAAACTACCAAATCTTGTTGAACAAGTACTGAGGCGTGACACCATAAGTCGGGCGGTTCATATATCCCGCCCTCGATTTTTAATTGAATCCATAACCACTTTTCCACGTCCAGCAACCAGGCGTCGGCAAATAACTACAAAAGAAGAATAAGAAAACCTGTATGCTTTTTTGATAAGAGCCTACTACTCAAGAACATCAAGGGGCTGAGATTTTATACTCGGTTTTTATTAACAACTTTTAACCTATACATTCATAGAAAGAAGTTACAAAGCAGGGTTTGTGTTAAGTATAATCATGAGTTTATTAATATAATTTCAATCACTCTGAATATTGTTGACAAAATCATTGTTTTTAAAGTTTTCAGTCTTCCAAATTGCTCAGTTTTGAACCAGTGCCCGTAGATCCAGAAAAGAGCCTAGAGTTCGGAACGGATCTACGCCGGTAAAAAAATAGTAAGGCCGGTCGTGAAATAATATCGTTTTTTTTTAAATTCGCGTATAGGTGTTTTTGATGATTCAAAGTATTCTAATATTCTAAGATTGATTCATTTCAACAATTACAAGTTTCAAGGTGTGATTGACCAGGAATGATTTAGGAAAGCTGTGATTTTACAAATTTGGATTGCCTTATTAGATTTGTTGATTCAAATAAAAAACGAAATGTTTTTAAAGAACGGCAATTAAAAGTATCGTATCTTATTGAGATTAAATATCGCAGATATGGCGGTTTTTGGCAAAGTCCGCGAAAATCCGTGAAAGTTTAATACGCGAAAAATTTACATTGCAATCATCCGCGAAATTAAACCCCTTTCAAAAATTATAAAGAGTCTGCTTCACAAAATTTTTCTTAAGATCACATTTGGTACAGCAATTATTAGATTGCCGACTGTTAAATGATTTTAACGTACCAATTCAACGATTTTATTGAGTGATATCCCAACTCAAATATAAAAAAATACTGAAAATTTATCCGCAACGCCCAATCAAAGTTCCGTTGTTACCATCCGCGAAAGATTCGAAAGTGGATTACCCGCGAAACTCGACCAGAGAAAATCTCGATAGGTAAAATAAGATAGGCAGCGAGTTGTATCGACTGTTCAGATATATTTATATGACATTCTCTCCTACCCTACACCTCCAAGATTAACACACAAGAATCTTATATTTTTTGCTAAATTGTTTTAAGGTTTTAATTAAATTTTAGCACATCATTTTAATTTGATTTTTTAATGAAATTTTAATACTTTATACTCACAAATTATTTATCATTGTTCTACTTATTATAATAAAATAAATTTATGAGTTTAGTTTTTTAAATTTATGAGTTTACATTAATGACTCACTCGTAATTACTGAATGAATAAATAAGAATAGATCTAAAACTAGAGTATTTTTAACTCACTAGGATTACAGTCAGTATTAACAAAGATTACAGTCATATGAGAAAATGATAAAGATTAGCCATATGTAATGGAAGAAAAACTTTCTGAAAACCGCATCGAAACTTTTAGTCATAACTTGAACACCGATGAAAGATTTTTAAATTTTTTTCCATATTTGAAATTATAAATAATCCAAGTTTCAGCCATAAAAATTGAAACATTTACATCAATTCAGTAATTCTTTTCTTCTTCATTTTCTTTTGTGGTAATTCTTCGTTTTTCAAATCAAAATTTTATGAAATTCTTCCACTCTTAAAAATCTTCCAAACAGTACCAAATTTATTAAATTTTATGCAATGTTAAGAAAGTTATGTTTGTTGGGTCCCATGGAACAAAAATCGTACTTCAGTACAACCCCAAGTCAAATTAGTATCTGAAACAATACAACATGCCCGACAATATTAAATATTTACTATTTCAGGAAAAAACTTAATGATTTAATATAATGTCCGGGTTAGAATCTAGGTAGAAAAAAACCAATAACTCTCAGAAACGATACTTTCGGAAATATCCACATAGATTTTTTGAAAGCCAAATGGCTATGCTTCTCACACTTGTAGTTAATTTTTTGATACCAAATTGTCTCCGAATTTCCTGGACTACTTTATTGCATGAAGATTTCGGGGCATCAAATTTTCGCGGTATTCTTTATTAGCAATTCTTAGATTTTGCGGTTTTTTTGATATCCATCTAAACTAGTGAAATATTCTTTATTTTTACAAAGAAAAACAAGTACGGAAATAATGGAATGCCACGTCTTCCTCCGTCGTTTTCCGTACGGCACTTTCCAGTATTTCCCGTTTCGGGTTTTTAACCCAGTTTTATGACTATAAAAATCCGACTAGCTCGCTAGTCTACGGTCTATCATGATTGTAATTTTTCGCGGTTTTGGCGAAACCTTAGCTACCTTAGGTATTTACTGCACTATTAGTGTTACATTTCGTGGCATTTTAATTTCGCGGTTTTCTAACCTTGACCGCGAAACCGCGAAATTGTAATGCCACGAGATTTTCATGCACCAAACGAGTAGAAATGAAGCAAGGGATTCAAAAAACGCACTAACCCATAAAAGTGAGTAGTATTTTTTTTTGAAAAAGTAAAACTAAAGGAGCTTTCTTTACGCCACGTTGTTTAGGGCAACCATTTAGAAGTATGTTTTTATGTCATAGTGGTATTTTTCGGACGCATTTGTGCGTTTTATGGAATCCAGCGGTTGATGTCAAATCAAGATTTCGTCACTTTGGATTTTTTTAGTCAATATTTAGTGTTTATCTATCTCAAAATGAAAATTTGTTAACAAAAATTCTGGTCCCAGCAGGTTTCTAAGAATGCAATTTCTGAGCTCAGGAGATCCGATTGAATCTTCTCTATAACCAGCTATGTTTACCTCTTTCTTTTCAAAAGAGTCAGAGATCTTATAATAATCAATAATCAATAAGCATCAATAATCTGTTATTTCCACATAAATATTAAAGAAATTTTTTGAAATCTTCACCAAAAGATTTGTGATTCGCAAGAAATTTTTTAAAAACAACGGCACACGGGTATCTCAAAAACTATAAAAGATATTTCAATTTTTAATTTTCGAAATATTCACACTGAGAATTTCATATACCTAAAAGGTCTTTCCCGCGCGTATTAAAGAGCGGAAAGTTAAGTCTATTTTTCGTCTAATAAGTTTTGGGAAGGCTGTGTATACTTGATAGAGCGTGGCAGTGAGAAATATATATAAGAAAATAGCCACTAACACCAATCCACAATTGTCTTATAAATCTCTGGTCCATTTTCATTCTTCCGTGGAAAAGAAAGAAATTAATGGTTAGCGATTTCATCGCCGAAGTGTAAACCAGCCTTTAGAGATGAATATTAATTAACGGACATAAGTATTTTAACTGAATCCCACTTGCTGGGAGGAAAAACAGCAGAAATTTTCTTTCTATTTTCGTCGTTGTTTTTATGAAACATGCCGTTCATTGCGACATGTCGGACATGAGTATTTTAACTGAATTCCACTTGCTGGGAGGAAAAACAGCAGAAACTTCCTTTCTATTTTCGTCGTTGTTTTTTATGAAACATGCTTGCGACATTTCTTCATTATAAAATGTGATTTCGAAATTAAAATGTAAAAGATGTTCATGTTCAAATGAAATAAAATGGATATTTATTCTTTTGCGGTATTGATATGAATTTAATTTAGCGAATGGAAAACAAGGTTGCAAAATATTCGGAAAAGAGATATCGTTTTCTGCTCTCTATACGAATCCCTTTCACGCGCGGTAGTCCTACATCGCCTGCTCACTTACAACTTTCACTCAGCGGTCTATGAAGTAGTATAATATAGCTAAAGATGAAAAGCACGCGATGTGCAAGACCTGTAATATTTAACCTGTAATTTAACTATGATATCGAGGCCATATCTAATCATAAAGATATCATAGTCGGATTCGTTTAATTGCTATTTCAGGTGGGTATCAAAAAAATTGTGTATTTTGGTTATTTACAGACGTGGGCAATTACGTTGAACTAGATAAGAAACTCGGCCGTATTCCTCTGATACGCCTTCTCTCAATCTCAATCGGCTGTGGTTCTCCAAACTGGAGTTTAACGTATAGTTGAAACTGAAAATCGTAGAGGCCAGCAACTTGGCGATATTAAATATAATATAGGAAGGATAAAAATAAAGGATACATTGAATAACAATCGATAAATTTTTCTTTTTATATATTAAAAAAATTGTTTGGGGGCATTATTTACCTTTAAACAATTATGAAAAGAAGTGCAGAATGTAAATGACGGTAACTGTCAATCGGCTACTGACAGTCTTCCGTATACCACATCGTCTCCTGTTGTTGGAAGAGAGAAGAAATATACAGTAGAAAATAAGTGTTCTTCAGGCGATCTTCCGCTTGTCCTGTGTTGTGACATAGGAACGGGAAAGAAAATGATTGACACATATGATTAGTTTGTTAAGACGTCTCCCGAGCATATTTTTTGTCCTACTCCGTCTCGTTTTCATGTACGCATCCTTGGCAACAGAACCCTAAGGACTACTTTATACGGTCACATTAACGTCGCGTCGAAAGTAATTCTAGTGGCCTGCCCATAAGATGAAGATGTTAGCTTACTACAAAAAATAACTACACCACAAGGTCTTCTTCATAAGTGCAGGCTTAAAGAATTGCATTCGACGCAACGTTAATACGGCCTTATAAAGTAGGCCTAAGGGTCTCATATCGATAATGCATCATTACAGCCATAAATCTTAAAATCTAATTACACAGGATTCGGTTGTCATTACATATAGTGCTGTATAGTGTCGAAACTGAGGCCGATTTTCGAATTTCAGTCTTTCCTGTCCCGATCCTATTACAAACAGGACAAATGGAAATCCACTGTAAGAATTATTCTTTGTAATCAAACACCATGAAAACTGCACACCTTAGGGGAGAAACAGGGAACTAAAGATGTTTCAACTAACTATGTTTTCAAATTTAAAATCTATAATAAGAATTGACCAAATAGCTAATTTTTTCGAGACATTTTGTTTCCCTGGCAGCTTATTCAAACCCCCGTTGTTCCCCTATAAAGTCTTCTTATAGGAAAACGAGACAAAGTAGCTCTGGCTTCCAGGCTTAGACAGTAAAAATTAAATTGCGTTCTTTGATCGTCAAATCTTTTTTGTCTAAGCTTGGGATCCTATTAAAAGTTATTCTGATTGACGTTAAAGGAAGAAATATCAGCGTAACAAGATTTGATTTGTTTACGAAATATCCTTGTCTGGAGATACGCGCATAGATTTGCCATAGTTGACGAGCGTTACCCAGAATGTATCTCTTTGTTTTTTAGTTCGGCTAATATCTGAAAACCTGTGTATTGGTTCAACTTTTTCACTCTCAAGGAAATGTAAAATTTTATAAGAAAAAGATCATTAAAAGTCAAGTTGTCACGATGCAAACATTTGTTACACTTCCTTGGCAAAGGAAAGGCAGTGAAAATAGTAAAAACATTATCAAGAAAGTAGCAAAGAAGTTTGACTGGGAAAAGCGTGAAATACGGTGAAATGAAAAGATGTTCTGGGGTTTGTACCTGGCAAATTTACATAAGTGGATCATTAATACAAAAAGTTCTTTTTTTAATACGCTTTTACTTTCACCTTACCTTTAACCTAGAGACTCAAGCTGTTATCTTTAAAGTCCAAAATACAATTCTTGCTACTCTTACCTTGTAGCAAATATAGTATTTTCACGCTTTAAAAATTAAAAAGAGCTTGATCTCCAGGGGTAGCTTTTCATATGTGTGACCTTTGCTAATGGTAAAATAATACAACTTGGTAAAGCTTTTTTTTAGTGAATGGTCCCTCTATTAAAAATATCTCTATCAGAAAAAAAAGGAAGAATTACGACGAAGATAAAAAACAGCCAGATAGAGTCCATAAAACATTAGCCTATGAGTTTCATTCGAGCTACCTGCTTCACCAGGTTTTCATAGTTATCGCGCCTACCATTTGTCTGTTGTTCTTTGACGATGTGATATTTCCTCATGACCGCACTCCGTTGACTTTTTGATCTATAAATCCGGACAGCCATGCAAAATATAACGGTCAAAGCAAACAAAGGCGGCAGGAAATTTGCCAAGAACTGTTTCATGGTTGATTTGTTGTAGTTCTTGACCCGGATACTCAGAGTGGAGGTGTTTTCACCTTTCACGTCAGACTCTACTATGTTCGTTGATTTTGTATAAAATTCAATGCTACTTGATAACGAAGCATTTAATTGGATTGATGATTGTATATGTGGTGTAACAACGATAGTGTATTTCGTATCAACTGTGAGGTTAGTTAAATGAAATTTATTTTCTCTGGTCAATTGCTCATGTGTAACCTTTTGAGCTTCTTTCAACTGAACGAGATAACTAATCGGTCCAATTTCAAGATAATCTGAGACATGATCCCATTTTATGGTAACGGAGTCTATTGATACATGCTCAACATTGAAGTTAGGTTGTATGTTGTAGCATTTAGCTGAAGAGTCTGATGATTCGTTTGACTTCCTGAAATGTCCTCCAAGGCATCTACAGACTGTTCGAGCGTCATTGCTTACAGAAAGTTCACCACATTTACGACACTCTATGGAAGATGCGTTATACTTGTAGTACCCATGACCACAAGGTAGACAGCGACCATCGGATAAAATTTCACCTTCTCCACAAGAACCCATTGGCAGTGCCGTTGAAGACATTATACTCAAAGTGAGTAGAGACCAAAAACACTCCATACCAACATTAGGAAAATCCTAATAGACTTAGTTTACTTTTTACTTTTTATTTTCAAACTATGAATAAGATATCATTATATTTTGTATATTGTTTAAATAAACATATACAATTAAAATAAAACATTTCAGATTTATCTATAACTTGCAGTCATCTATTAAAAAGCTTTGACGGTAAATTCGCCATGAAACGTATCTTAGATTTGGTATATACAAGAGCTAGATCTCCTGACTGTAATGACAATTCTACAATAAAGAAAGTATCCACAGAAATCTACAAAGGAAACTTTAATAGACTTAGTAAAATTATAATCGACTTTAAGAAAAACAGACGCTTTATTTATTCGAACAAGGCGAGTAAATGAAAACAAAAGTCTCTACTAGATGAAAGGATTCGCTCAGTTTCTAAAAACACGTAAAAGTGCGGCTCAAATTATCCCTATTATTATTCAAGGTCTACGATTTGAACAAAATTATTTCATTTTGTTGATTAATTTTTCAACTGAATCCTTTTTGTATATTGTCTTCTCTCCCTCATGCGCATATGCCAACCCCTTTAAAATCTAGATTAAAAACAACTAATTAAAAACAAAAAATCGACATTTGTTTATTCAGAAGATTCCCGAATTGATTTTCCGTACGTATGGTGGATCAGCCAGGAAAATGCAATAAAAATATTGTTCAAAAATTCATTACTGTAATATTCTGTAATTGATCTGCAATCGTAGTTATAAAGATATATATAGAGCTTGTCGTCAAAGAAAACTCCAAGAACGTCACGTAAAACTAGATGTCACGTAAAATTGGAATAAAACATTTTAAAAATTGATGAAAAAAGACCATAAAGTACAATAATCTACAAACGTATCTTCTAGCTTTTATTTGTTTTTCTTTATTTCCTATCCGTCTTACTTTTCTATAAATTCTATTTTCGCTGTGTAGAAAAGCTGGCATATTTTCTGAAATATCCCTGTTGTCATTATATTTCCCTTCCTCTCCTATTTAAGCCACCTGTATAAAAGGCTACGGACAAGATATTCTAAAGAATAAAACACGGCTTTATTCGTCTATGTTCACAAAATGAATATTAATGTACATAATACGCTATATCGTACACTTTGACAAGTGAATGTACAATTACTTTGTTACAAATGCAGGAATGACCTCAACTTAAAGTTTTACTGTCGTCAAAGGAATTTACTTGAGCTTAAAAATAATTTTTCGGATGTTACCATGGATACTTTTATACAATGTCATTTTCCCGGTAAAGTTTGAATTGAAATGATAAAGATGAATTACAGATTATGAACAACACACCTGTCTCGTATGTTGACAAGTGTCAATTTACGTTTTCAAAGACTTTTGTAGAAATGTGAATTAAAAAAATTCAGAAATCGGGAAAAAGCTGGAAAATCGGAAAACTGGTATTTCACCATAATGTCAACACCATCAAAATATTGAACTCACAAGTTCAGTTTGTGCAAAATTCGGAAAATCGGGGAATCCAGGAAGTGAAATCGGAAATGTTTTGCAATTTCAGGAATTTCGTCACAATGTGTTTCCATCAAAACCTCTTAAACTTAATTTTAAAACTTTCAAACATTAGAAATTATTCAAACGTGTTGTCATAAGTAAAAAGTATTTAAAAAAATGATAAAAATAAAAACCTGAAAATTTCATTCTGGGATTCAAGCTACTTGATTGATTCAACTTTTATAGAAAACAAATTCGGAACTTTTATAGAATTGACAGCAGCTTTCCAACAACGACTTTTCCAAACGCTTTTCTTGTATATCATAATGTATTGAAAATTCCAGAAAACACAAGGAAATTGCCAAACTAAAACTGTACAACCCCTTTTTGATAATCAATAGAAAAACTTTTCAAAACTCAAATAATCAAACCAGAAGGATATTTATTCCTCATACCAACCGTTATACTATAAATTAACACTGTTAAACTTAATGTTGTTTAACTCAACAACCTCAACAGGCAATTTGTTTAAAGGGATTGTACCGCGAAAAATATCTATATCACTAGCTAACATCTAGAAACTAAAGAAAATCCATAAGATTGTTAAAAATAAACAAGTTAGGGCTCAGAATCAGTCTCCAAAGCATCAAAATATTCTCAAAGATCCACAACATCCGCCATCTTTCTTTATCGCATCTGTATGTGTATATCCAGTCTAAAAGTAGCCTGCACCGAGTCGCACTGTTTTCCTAATAGCCTGTGTTTCCCAATCATTCGGCAAAAATTACAACACTGTGAAGCCTTAGGGCAGCTTGTCTGGTCGATGATGGTGGCCGGACGTGATGGAAAATGGATTTTCTTTTTTTGAATATCTTTTCATAGAGATAGTTTTTTCAAAAACGGTTTTCAGGAGTACTCTTATGTTATTGAGTAGGACAAAATGTTGTGAGTATCATTTTTCGCGGTACAATCCCTTTAAGAGTTTGCTAAATGACGTTCCCAAGTAATATTTCAGGACCAGAAGAAAGCGCTCATAACAGGAGCAGCAATGATATCATATCTTCAAGCCGAATGACATTATATTTAATTTATTCATTGGATTATTTTCACTTCCTGTTCTCTAAGAAATATATCAAAGAAAGATATATGATATATAGATATATATGTTCATTCTAAAACAGCCATGAAGCCGCTCTGATATGGATACAGAACTATTTATACTATGACATCATGCTCAATATGACAAAACATTTGCATTAAATACCTCTTAAAGCCTTTGGAGTTTATTAATTTATGCATATTTCGATTGACAAAAGTAATATCGGTAAAAAACAATGACTTTTTATTAAGCCGGCGTAGCATAGGCTTCTTAAAATCGGCAAATTCAATTTTTTTTCTTCTTTTTTTTCTTTCTTTTTCTTCAGTGAGTTTGAAGCCTGTGCTCGGAATTTTGAAGCCTGTGTTCGGTTCGGCACTTGTCGAATTCTGGCTGGTGCACTGTGTATCCATCACAGATATTACGGAGATAATAATTACACTATGCCATA
>JAUBWS010050868.1:0-18123 GCA_032270445.1 Darlingtonia californica
CTTTCTTCAGTTTTAATGTTAATTGGGAGCAAATTCCAAACATGTGGCGCCACATATTTAATAGATTGTTTAGAAGTAAGACATTAAATTATTTAAGGAGGTAAAAACATTGTTGTTAGATAAATATGCAACTTCATTATTATTTAACGTTACCATAAATTATAACTCTTTGATTTGGTGTGGTTGAAGGAGAAGTAGTAGTTGTTGTTTGTGTGGTAGATGGTGATGGTGAGGTATTTTCTATGAAATAAAATGAATTTTGATAAACTCGTAGCTTGTTTACGCTGACTGTTTTATTTATCAAGTATCTCGAACGGGTTGGAGACATCAACTAACAATTTATTTCTGAAATGTTATAGGAAAGGTCAACCCATGTTCAATAGATGAGTGACCCGTCGCTACCTTCTCATCTAAAACCCGAACGAATAGCGACGGGGGAATACAGGATTCACATCGTAAATCTTCAATCGTCAAAAAGATGCATTCCTTCAGCTTTGAACATAAATCATGTCAAAAGAAAAGATATTGAATACCTGGACATGAAGGTAAAATTTCGATATTGTCAAGTGCTATGTCGCCTTCATATCCACCGCCATTTTCTGCTTCAAAAATCAGCTAAAATTTAAAACCACAGAGTTTTAGAAAATTACATGAACAATAAAAAGTTCAACTGTAAATATGAACAATAACGACGCAAACTTTTTTGGTACAACTATAATAAAGGAAGAACAAAATGCTGTCATATACTTCAGGCTCACAAGTTTTGGTTGGAAATGCAAAGCATGAAGTTGGCTAATGGTACGGGTCGAAGAACCTAAAATTTTATACAACTTATCAATGTCTAAAACCTATACCTAAAGACTTGATAAAAAGCACTTCTTAACAAAAAGTTTTATCACCAATTGACCCCGCTATTAGTTATTCATGACGTTGAAAGTTTATAGTTTGTTTCAAAAGACAATAAGGTCTATTTCAAAATAGCTGGAACTAAAATTGGAAGAGGTTACAACTTTTTAAGTAATGAATAAAATTCAAAAATTCGTTTTGCTTTGGAAAGATATAGCAGAGTTGAACATCATAGAGAAAAGCAAAATTTTCCTTCAAGGAAGCGCAATTTCTAAAATATATTCTACGTCTTGTAAACACTGGTGAGAGCCTGTGTTTTGTTCAGGCCCGATGGAGCCGGGAGGGAGGTTTTTTTTGCCAACAAGTGGTGAAGATCTTTTCCAATCCAAAATCATTCCCTATATGATAAATTGATTGGTCTTTATTGAATCGACCAATTGATAGAAAATACCGGGTGTCCCATAAAAAACTTCATAATCATAGATCATTACAGTATCGGGACAGTACCCTCTTTTTCCCCGATTCTTTAATTTGCTTTATTCGACTTCAGAGTGAATTTTAGCCAATCTGGAAGACTAAAAATTCAAAAGTTCCTTGGTTCATCGGCCCTAACCGATCGAGCCTCCTTACGTACTAAACTGTAGCCCCTCCACTTTCAAAACAGTTCTGCCGTCCCTGTTGTTTGTAATGAAGTATCTTGTAAACATCTTCTTCTTTCATTTACAAGATTTCTTCCTTTCTATATTGCATAAGCTGGTGATAGCTCGCGACTATTGGTTGGCCTACCCTCACAACTAATGTAACATCACAGTCAGGATATTCAATTCAGGGCCAAAATCCTAGTGAAGGCATTAGACTGATCATGGATAATTTTTATATATCCATGGACTGATGAAGCTTTTTGTGTCTTATAGACTCATTCTGTTGGTATGTTAGCACCTATTCTGTTTCTCTTATAACTTGTTTTGGATTCTGTGTAACGTCTCTCATAATATTTTAACTCAATTCTCTGACTTCTTTGACATTACATTTCTATTTCTCATCACTATCATTCCTACATCATGAAGATTGTAATCTATCGTCTTTTATTTCCTTTTATTAATTTTACGACTTGTTAGTTTTCCGTAATATTCAGTGTGTATGATTATATTTAGTTTACTAAACAATTACTTACATCAAATAGAGAAACAGGACCAAAATTTGAAGTAGCGATACAAAGATTGACACGATTTGAATGCCATGCATTCCCTTGGTTCCCACTTATTAATGTCAGGACTTTGGTACTATTTGTTTGTTTCAGATAAACGCGAAGAGTGCCAATATTTTGACCAAGCATGTGATATGAAAACTGCAAACAACCTGACCCAGACAAAGATCTCCCTTCGAAGTGAAATACAATTCTTCTTTTGTCTCCACCAATTTCAGGGCTAGATGCCTCGTAATAAATATAATATCTTGTTGAACTTCCTATAATAAAAAAATATCATTCTTATTGTTCTTCGTAATGGCTCACAGTGCTTCATTGTGGCTAATTGTGGCTTATTATTTTAAATTTAAGCCTTTTTCATTTTGTTTTGTTTTGTATTTAGTGTTGGTTGGTATTTAAAAGTTATCAAACTATTGTTCACCTACCAACCTTAAATAAATTGATAATAATAATAATCATTATTATTATTGTGCCTCGTTGTTTGATGCATTTAAATTTTTAGTGTAAGCCGAAAGTAATAAGAGAATGTCTTTATAATTGAATTAGCGTGTAAAAAGATATAATCAGATATGTACATATTTTTTTTAAAGATTTGAATGGATTTGGGGCATCTTAGTAGAAACTATGAGTAGTATAAAAAACATGTTAAGCATACAATGAAGTTTTGCCCCAGTGTGCAAAACCTTATTAGACATCATTTAGCAAATAGGCCGCCGACATATGATGGCGTCATCACAATTGTTTGTAAAACAATACATGGTAAACAAAAGAATTATGTTAATGTTAATATCCCAAGTTCCACAAAAGCAATTGATTTTGTTATTTAACAGGGCTATAACTCAAACCGTTATGGTTACCAACTTAAAACTTGGTATGATGGTAAATATTAGTAAGGGCTAGCATTTTGGAAAGTAATCAGGTGACTAGCGTGTATTCTGCAGACCAAAATATTGTAAATCGCTTTTTTGATGGTGAGTCTGTAAAATACAGGCTGGTCATATGACATTCTGATAAAACAACTTATCTTGTCAATTATTGAAAGTTTGAAGTCAATTGGATTACTAGATCTAAAGATCTTCTAAATCTTTAAAAAAAAGAGTGGTTGGTCTGTAAAATAAACTCTAATCAGATGATGAAAATAAAAGTGGTACCAATCTTCTTCAATTCAGTAGGTGTATCATTGGTCCAAATTTTAAGTCAAAAGCCTTTGTAGTTCTTGAGATATCAAGATCTCAGCCCCCCCCCTCCCCATCGTTCTACAAGGTATTAAGAAAAAAGATCGCATGGACTGATTATTTTAAAGTCAGACGGTAAAAATATACAACATTTTAATCCAAGTGTCAGAAAACGGAATCTGTCCAATATTTCAAAACTTTGAAGTTGAACTCAAACTTAACACAAACTATTTCACATGCGCGAAGGACACACTGTAAATTACATCCATTAAGAACAATATTTTTCTAATATGGTAATCTACATTAACATGAAGTATGTCACGAAGGACAATTTTTTTTTAAAAATTCAATCAGATTTAAATGTTATTTTCATAATATGCAGAAACCCTATAAAATTTATATCCATTGTGTTACTCTACCTGGTGTAGCGTCGTCATTTGGTCCAGTCCCTGACGATGCGGTACTTCCGGATTGTCTCCTCCAAGTAGAATGTTGTACTGAATTGCACATATCTCTTTCAAAGTCGCACTTGTATTGATAACCTTAATAAAACAATTAACTTTGATTGTATAAGAGGAATGAAGAGACATTTAACAGCAACAACATTACCATTTAAACTTACCATTAATTGCAATCCTTTGAGCTGGTGAGGTATTATCTGAGAAACAAAATAAATCTTTTTGGAACTTGCACTTGTGTTATTATTATTGTTATTATCATAATAATTACTTATTTGGTAAAGAAGGTCGTAATATGATGGAGTTACAAACTGATGTGGACCTACTATATGAAATAAAATTAAAAACAGATAAAATCTAATAAATTTATATCATAGAAAATTTAAGACCAGGAATAAAACAAAAGTTGAGATACACGAGACCATGTGTAATTACGCATCATATTATATATATAGAGATAGGAATTCTCCATTCACACGCGTCTTGGCTGTGACAAGTGTAACATAACTGTGAAACGAGAAGAGCATCGAATCCAGCACTTGGATCATTGATCTGGTAATCTCACATGGTGAAATGGTAAGGTTGTAATTGGAGTTGTGCTCCCCCAGACCATTAGCTTGATATCATCGGATCGATAGCGCAGTGGTAGAGCTATCGCCCGGCAAGGGAGAAGTCGTGGGTTCGAATCTCACTTGATTCAAAAATTGAGATAATTATTGGTAAAAGAAGCTAACCTGAGGTTGAGATTAGAACAGGCCACAATAAAATAGAATTTAACGCAATTAGATTAGAAAGAATTCCATACATGGAGCTGCAGTAAGGCCTAAAGTATGGAAAATGAAATTGCTATGTAAAAAAGGCCCAAAATTTAAAACGTAAAAAAGATCGTGCTAACATATAAAATATATTCTATAAGAACTAAATATAAAATAAAGATTAAAACCTTCGGAAACTTGATAACTTAGGAACATATCTAAATTAATAGCCGGGGCATGTCTGATTTGTGGATTTAACCACTCCCGATAACTTCTTAAATGATTGTAATATTGCAATTAAATTTTCCAGGCAGGTTCCCCAGCTGGATTAAATATTTGGCAATCTCGAAATTTTGAAAACGTCACGCATTTTTTGATGACGTCATCATTTTTGCCAAAAATGACAAAAATTGATTGTTGTATATTTGGTCATAATTAATAATCTAGAATATTTAAAAACATTTTTCGAACTGTATTTGGAGGTTACATGCCAGAAAAAAGCATTTATTTTAAATCTTATGGTCATGCTGAATTTGAGTAGTTGAGAATAATTGCCTCAAAATAATAACAAATACTGTTGTTACAAAATTCGGAATATGGTCTAGACAGGACTAAATATGGTCATATCTTTTAAAGAAACAATGAAATTAGATTAAACTTGTAAGAATTGATAAATAATTAGATATATAAAAAAGCGAAGTGACGGCCAAGAATTCATTCATAAGATAAACAAAATAAAAAACTTTGTATTTTTCCTAAATGTTGGTTATAAAAGTTCTTATAAAAAGATCAGAGCGAAAATGTTCTTATAAATAAAGTAACAAAATAACAGTATTAGGTATTAGTAGTAGGTTACAAGGAGAATGCAGATCAGATGCTATTTGATGTTAGCCTATATAATTCAAGTATATATGTTGCCGTGTGTAAAACTAAAAAAATATGATAAATTTCCTAGAATAATAACGCAGTTGAAGGAAATTTGAAATAAAAGGAGCTAAAATTTCAAACAAGAGCTAAGAGATATATGCCGAAGAATTGGAGAAACTTTAGTGATGTAACTAGAGAAAAGTTAGCCCAAGAGTTGAGTAAAAACAGGCATATAGCAAAGAATATTAGCCATTAAAATGTTAAAAATGTAAGCAGGTATGTTATATGACTATTTATTACTTTTCCTGAATAATCTTTAGTGATTTTAATGTTATCCAGTATATAAGGGTTTTGGAACATTGTTCCATAGAATGGCTGCTATATATCAAAAATACAATTTACAGTTGGTGCTGTTGAATGTTGGTTGGTGTATTAACATATTGTTACGGAGTGATCAAGGGTGCCAGTGGAGAATCTGTATGGTACAAGGTATGAGTAATGCTGACTACTCTACGTTTGTAGTACTACTCAAAGTCACACCGTTCAGCTATCTTTAGAACATCGTGATCTGAAACTCGATTTTTGATTTTACAAATGTAGTCCGACGCTTTGACATGAATTTCATTTACTTTCTTTAAAAGGTGGTTATTGTGGTTACCCCATATGGCAATACCATACAAAACTGACGGTAAACTCCTTTGAAATAGATGTCTTTTAAAGTTTGTGGCTGAAAAAGACGCATTTGATAAAGTTTTTTTAACTTTGCCCTAAAACATTTGAAAGTCTAGATGGTGTGATTTGACCAGAACAGTTGACTGTCGATCGTTAGATCAAGATATTTTACTGAGTCTGAAACGTTAACACTTTCTCCGTTTAAGTTGAATTCTTTGAGAGTGTTGATAAGATTCTTTTCACTGATGAACATAATTTCAGTTTTACCCTTGCTTGTGTGTATTTAGAATCCGCTTCGTTTTGACCATTCTCCTATTTGTTGCAGCATCTTTTGAACAGATTCGAATGCATCATGATGAGTGTCACATATGTAAGTGGTTGTATCATCTACAAACATCTCTGTATTTGATTCAAAAATCTGTTTAGGCAGATCGTTAGCATAAATTGAAAAAAGCTGAGTTCTTAGCAATGAGCCTGGAGGCACACCATTTTCCACAATCTCGACATTAGACTGCATTTAATGACGGTGGTGATTTGTTTTCTGTTTGTTGGGAAGCTTTTCAAGGTGTCATAGAATTTTCCACAGAAGCAAAAAAGATTGTAGCTTCTTCAGAAGGATATTATAGGGGACACATTCAAATGCCTTTTTGAAGTCAATAAATAGTATTGCCACTACTACTTTACTACGCTACTTTGCCATCGTCAATAGTTTTATTCAGTCATGTGGAGGAGAATACTTTCAGTAGATCTACGCTCTCTAAAGCCCCATTGTTTGTTGCTTATGAGATTGTTACGTGAGATATTCGATTGTAAGCTTTGTAGTATAATCATTTCGAGTATCTTGCTTGGTACACTTAATATTGTAATCGGACGATAATTGTATGGCTTACAATGATCTTCTTTTTTGTAAATACAAGTGACTTTTCCTTACTTCCATGAATCAGGAAAGTAACCCTGTCCTAATAAATCTTTGATGACACTATGCAGATTGATTCTGCTCTGATAAACTTTAATTGTTTTCGTGAGATTTTATCGATTCCTGCTCCTTTAATTGACTTACATTCGTACATTTCGTAACTTACTTATTGTCGAGCAAGTAAGTGTGACTCTATATATTCGCTTGTCAGTGTTATCGATGGAGATTGGATCGTACATCTTGCTTTGAACTGTAGCAAAAAATTTGTTAATAATGGTGGCTTTGTCAGTGTTGTCGGTTATTGGTTTTTGATAACGTCTTTCAATGTCCTAATTTTTTTATGGATGTTTTTTCCTCGGTAGTCTGCAACTGTCTTCCAAAAAGACTTAACATTGTTAGCGTCAGAAAATTTATCTCTCCAATAGTTTGCTTCAGCCTCTCAGATTAGCTTCGTACGTCCTTTTCTAAACATTTTGTATGGGTGTCCATTCCGGTAATCCTCTTATTGCATTACGGGCCTTTTTGAGGGCTTTGTAACGTTTGTTTAACTGTTTTCTAATTTCTCTGTTAATCCATGGTTTACATTGCATTCTAATTTTGAGGGTGTATGTGTATGTAGGGTCTTGACGGTCGATCTTATTATCTGAGAATGAATTAGAAACTATTGCCGCGAAAACCTCAAATTTTTTTTTGAATAATAGCTAATACAAAAAAGTGTCTGTATTTCACTTTGGCAGATATCCACATACAGTAGTAAATAATGGTACAATAAGAAGGTATACTTCAGAAACATTACCTGCACACGAAGGTAAAATTTTGATATCGTCAAGTGCTATGTCGCATTGATACCCACCGCCATTTTCTGCTTCGAAAATCAGCTAAACATGTAAACACACGTAACATTTTCAAACAATTACATTAACAAGGGAGAAGTGATAAATAAGAAAAGGAGAGTGACTTTAAGGAAAGTTGCATCCATCAAAAAGTTATAGATTGAATGAAAACTAAAGTTTGGAGCTAAGTTTATTTATGATATCAAACCTACGTTAGCTTAACCAAGCAAAGAGAAACAGAATCTTTTTTCTCATTATATTCAATTCTCACGGCCAAACAATCACATTCAAAATTCAATCTTTTCCGTCGAACCACCACTTACGAAATTATTGTTAAACTACGCTATAGGGACATAACAGTGCATGATATACGGACCAATAGAAAAGTTTTTATTCAGATTTTTATAAATGATTGACTTAAAAGTGTCTTGCTAATAATTATAGGGAGTGGAGACAATATTTGTTGCAATTTTAAGTTGATACAAATGGATGAAAGATTGGAAGTGGGTCTGACAAAAGATGCACATTCATTACGTTTCCCTTAATAACGTAGGACAAAGTAAAGAAATTTTCCCTTCCTTAAAGGACAACAATTAGCTTTTGAACCTAGTTTCCAATGCAGCGCAATAACACAAAAAGCGCCAATAACACCAACACTATTGATGTCGTTTTTATTGTGTATCAAGAAGAAAATAAGATGCACGACGGAAATACATTTTCCTGAATCTCTAAATAAACCCATTTTAATTTATCCACAAAAATCTGTGAAAAAATTGTTAGCTCAAAGCAATTCTATGTAGTTTGGAGAAAACTTTAACATTAATAATAGTAGAAATCTATCCAAAAATTGAAAAATTTAACAATTTAACTTTTTGTATGTTACTTTCAGCATGGGAAAAAGCAATTCTTCTCCTTCAAACAAGCTTTCATTAAACAATTACTTACATCAAATAACGTTACACCTCCAAAGCTTGACGTAGAGACACAAAGATTGACACGATTTGAATGCCATGCATTCCCATGACTTCCACTTATTGTTGTCAGAACTGTGTGACTATTATTTTGCATCAGATACACGCGAAGAGTGCCAATATTTTGACCAAGCATGTGATAAGAAAACTGCAAACAACCTGATCCAGATAACGATTTCCCTTCAAATTGAAATACAATTCTTCTTTTGTCTCCACCAACTTCTGGGCTAGAAGCCTCGTAATAAACATAATATAATGTATAGTATCCTAGAAAAGAAAAATATTATTTTCAAAGCTGCTTATTGGGACGATTGGCTGAATACAGATTGCGACTTCTTTTGGTTTTGAAATGAAAACTTTTTAACATTAGAAATTTTTAGTATAATAGTCCAGGAGCCACAGGGGGGGCTATGCGAATGAAAAGATGCTCAAAATATCAAGATCCCAGCCCCCCTCCTCGTTCTACAAGGTAATAAGAAAAAAGATCGCTTTACAAAGGGTTAGGATGGACTGATTATTTTAAAGTCAGACGGTAAAAATATGCAATAGTTTAATCTAAATGTCAGGAAACGGAATCTGTCCAACATACATTTTGAACGTTCAAAGTTGAACTCAAACTTAACACCAACTTTTTCACATGCGCGAGGGACATACTGAAAATTAAAATAGGAACAGTATTTTTCTAATATGGTAATCTGAAGTATGTCACAAAGGACAATTTAGTTTCAAAATTCAATCAGACTCAATTGTTATTTTCATAAAATGAAGAAAACCAATATAATTTATAACCTTAGTTTTACTCTACCTGGTGTAGCGTCGTCACTTGGTCCAGTCCCTGACGATGCGGTACTTCCGGATTGTCTCCTCCAAGTAGAATGTTTTACTGAATTGCACATATCTCTTTCAAAGTCGCACTTGTATTGATAACCTTAATGAAACAATTAACTTTGATTGTATAAGAGGAATGAAGAGACATTTAACAGCAACAACATTACAATTTAAACTTACCATTAATTGTAATCCTTTGAGCTGGTGTTGTCGAAGGAAGCAAAGTAGAATTTTGTGGTGTATAAGTGGTGGATAGTGGTTGTGAGGTATTATCTGAGAAACAAGATAATTTGTTTTGGAACTTCCACCTTTTGTTACTATTATTTTTATTATTATATTTACTTTTATTATTATTATTATCACCACGGAGGTCAAATACTGGGATGGTGTCCAGCGCGGTTTAACTCACCCGAGAGGTAAAACTCTTTGCCGGGATAACCCGAGATTTTATCAAAAAAGCCACGAGTGGCAAGATTCATGCAAATAATTTCATGTTTCTTTGGAGGGCCAAGGAAGTGTGGGCTTTATGCCAATTGTGATTGCAAGTTATTGGGCCGGATGGCAAACAGGTTAAAGTGTTGATGGGGAGAAATTGACGGTGGAAACTGGTGATGGCAATTGATGATAGTGCCTCAATAAGGCAAGGGTATCTTTTTTGCGGGCTTGTCCCTAGGTTTTTTGTTTTTTATTGGGTGGCATGCATGATTTTGTGGACAAGTTCCTAGGTTAATGGTTTCTTTCCAAGGGTGTTGCCAGTTCCAGTCATCAGCTCTGGTTGAGGTTGAACAGGATACACTTGGGAGTTCCTCAGTCTTTTTGCAGGTGAGTTACTGGCCGGGGATGAGTTCCCCTTGCCCGTTGGAGTGCATTCCATCTAATCTCATAAGGTTGTCGTTAATACGAAACTTTTCATTATTAATATTATAATTAATTATTTGGTAAAGAAGGTCGTAATACAATGCAGATACAAACTGATGTGGACCTAGTATATAAAATAAGATTCAAAACAGATATCATCTAATAAATTGATATCATAGAAAATTTAAGACAGGTAATAAAAATAAAGTTGAGATACACGAAACCATGTTTGATAACGCACCATAGTGTATATATAAAAACTGGAATTATCAATTCACACGCGTTTTGGCTGTGATAAGTCTAACATAACTGTCGAACGAGAAGAGCATCGAATCCACCATATGGATCATTGATCTGGTAATGTCACGTGGTGAAATGGTAAGGTTGTAATTGGAGTTGTGCTTCCCAGACCATTAGCTTGATATCATCGGATTGATAGCTCAGTGGATGAGCTATTACCCGGCAAGCCAGCGGTCGTGGGTTCGAATCCCACTCGATTCAAAAGTTGAAATGATCATAAGTCATGAAATTTA
Source organism: Darlingtonia californica (assembly GCA_032270445.1). Classification (NCBI taxonomy): domain Eukaryota; kingdom Viridiplantae; phylum Streptophyta; class Magnoliopsida; order Ericales; family Sarraceniaceae; genus Darlingtonia; species Darlingtonia californica. The sequence continues at coordinate 10,920 of JAUBWS010050868.1, forward strand.
ACCTGAGGTCGAGATGAGAAGAGGCCACAATAAAATAGAATTTAACGTAAATAGATTAGAAAGAATGTGATGTAGGAGCTGCAGTAAGGCCTAAAGTATGGCAAATGAAATTGCTATGTTAAAAAACGCATAAAATTTGATTACATTTAAAATAGATTCTATAAGAACTAGATATAAGATAGAGAATAAAACCTTCGGAAATTTGAAGGCTTAAAAACATATATGAAACAGTAGCTAGGGTTTGTCTGGCTAATGACTGAACAATGACTGAAATCAGGAATGTTGAGACATACAATTAACCCAGTACAAAAACCTGCGAACTTAGAGTGAAATGTATTGGCTAGAAAATTAAACAGCAAGGGAAACAACGCTAAGACTAGGACAAAAGAAGAATCTAAGGTTGCAAGGAAAATGCGGATTAAGTCAAAATAAGTATGTAGTCGTGTGTAAAACTAAAATAATATAAAAAAGTTTACTAGAATAATACTGCAATTAAAGGAAATTCGAGAGAAAAGGATCTGAAATTAAGAACTAGAGCTAAGAAATAAATGCCAAAAAATTGGAGAAGATAATGAAAACTAAGGAAATTATCTTTGCGGAAACAAAATAAAAAAAAACATCTAGTGATGTAACTAGACAAAAGGAAGCACATCTTTAGCCGTTAAAATGTTGAAAATGTAAGGAACTTTGTTGTAGAATTATTTAATACTTTTCCCGAACAAACTTTAGTAATTTTAATGTTATCCAGTATATAAGGGTTTTGGAACATTGTTCCAGAGAATGGCTGCTCTATATCGAAAAGACAATTCACAGTTGGCGCTGTTGAATGTTTGCTGGTGTATTAACATATTTTTAGTGATTGCCTTATTGGTTTCTTAACAATCAAGGGTGCCAGCGGAGAATCTGTATGGTACAAGGTATGAGTAATGCTGACTACTTCACGTAATTGTAATACCACTCAAGGTCATACCATCCATCTATCTTTAGGACATCGAGAACTGGAACTCTTTTACTGATACAAATGTAGCGCGACGCTTTGACATGAATTCCATTTTCTTTGTTTACCAGATGGTTACTGCGGTTACACAATACCATACAAAACTGACGGTAAAACTCCTTTGCAATAGGTGTCTTTTAAAGTTTGTGGGTGAAAAAGACGCATAAAAATGTTTTCCAACCTTGCCCTAAAACATGTGAAAGTCTTGCTGGTGTGAATTGACCACAATAATTGACTGACGATCGTTAGACCAAGATAATTCACTGAGTCTGAAAAATTAATATATTCTCCGTTTAAGTTGAATTGTTTGAGAGTGCCGATAAACTTCTTTTCGCTGATGAACATAATTTTAGTTTTACCCTTGCTTGTGTGTATTTGAAATCTGCTTCGTTTTGACCATTCTACTATTTGTTGCAACATCTTTTGAACAGGTTCAAATATATCATTATGAGTGTCACATATGGGTTAAGTGGTTAAAATACTTAACATTATTAGTCTCAAAAGATTTATCCCTTCAATAGTTTGTTTCAGCCTTTCGGATTTGCTTCGTACATCTATTTCTTATCTCTTTGTATGCTGTCTTGTATGCTTCTTGTTGTATTACGGGCCCTTTTAAGGGATTTGTATCGTTTGTTTAACTGTTTTCTAATTTCTCTGTTAATCCATGGTTTACTTTGCATTCTTACTTTGAGGGTGTATTTGTATATAGGGTCTTGACGGTCCATCTTGAAAATGATGTAGAAACTATTGCTGCGAAAACCTCAAAAAAAATTGTGAATAATAGCTAATAAAACGAGATTCTGTACTTCTCGCTGGCAGATATCCACAAACAGTAGTAAATAATAGTACAATAAGAAAGTATACTTCGGAAACATTACCTGCACACGAAGGTAAAATTTCGATATCGTCAAGTGCTATGTCGCCACTATATCCACCTCCATTTTCTGCTTCAAAAATTAGCTAAACATGTAAAAAAACATAACCTTTTAAACAATTACATTAACAAGGAAGAAGTGATAAATAAGAAAAGAAGAGTGACTTTCAGGATTTAGCTCCATCAAAAAGTTATAGATTGAATGAAAACTAAAATTTGGAACTAAGTTTATTATTAATAACAAACATACGTATTCTATTCTATACTCACGACCAAATATTCACATTTAGAATTCAATTTTTTTCCGTCGAAGAACCATTTACGAAATTTTTGTTAAACTACGCTGTACGGACATAAATGTAAATGATACAGACCAATGGAAAAGTTTTTATTCAGATTTTTATAAATGGTTTTAACCGTGTTCGGTCAGTCATACATTTTGTCAAATATCTTCCGAAATGATTAACGTAGCCTTTTGAAATTTTCTGACAAGTAATATGTAACGTAATTACATACCGTAATTGAATAGTTATGCTCAAAATTAGCTTGTAAGGTAGAAAATGGTAAAGGGTTTCAATACAAAAACAGCCCCAAAAAGCCCATATTGAAAAGGGTTAAAAGTGTCTTACTTATGATTTTCAGGAGTGGAAACAGTATTTGTTGAAATTATAAGCTGATAAACATGGATGAAAGATTGGAAGTGGGTCTGACAAAAGGTACACATTCATTACCTTTCTCATATTTACATGGGACATTTTTAAAGGATGGGAATTAGCTTTCGAACCAACCTAGTTTACAATGTGACGCAATAACACAATAAGCGCTGATAACACCAACCTTATTGATGTCTCTTTTATTGTCTATCGGAAAGAAAATAAAATGCACGGAAATACATTTTTCTGAACCTCTAAATAAACCATTTTCAATCATCCACAAAAAGTCTGTGAAACAATTGTTAACTTAAAGCAATTATATAAAGTTTGGAGAAAACTTTAACATTAATTATAGCACAAATCTATCCAAAAATTGAAAAATTCAACAATCTAGTCAGAATCTTTTTGTATGTTACTTTCAGCATGGAAGAAAGCAATTCTTCTCCTTCAAACAAGCTTTCATTAAACAATTACTTACATCAAATAGCGTTACACCTCCAAAGCTTGACGTAGAGACACAAAAATTGACACGATTTGAATGCCATGCATTCCCATGACTTCCACCTATTGTTGTCAGAACTATGTGACTATTATTTTGCATCAGATACACGCGAAGAGTGCCAATATCTTGACCAAGCATGTGATATGAAAACTGCAAACAACCTGATCCAGATAACGCTTTTCCTTCAAATTGAAATACAATCCTTCTTTTGTCTCCATAAATTTCTGGGCTAGAAGCCTCGTAATAAACATAATATAATGTTGAGTTTCCTAGAAAAGAAAAATATTATTTTCAAAGCTGCTTATCGTGACGATTGTCTGAATACAAATTGCAACTTCTTTTAGTTTTGAAATAAAAACTTTTTACTTTAGAAATTTTTAGTTTAATAGTCTAGGAGCAGCAGGGGGGCTATGCAAATGAAAAGATGGAGAAATTCTCACCAACTTTTTTGTGTCAATTTTGGGGTGCAGCTTTCGAATTATTCGGTTTTATATTCTGAGGCACATCGTATCATGATGGTACTTTATGCACCAACATCACATGGTTTGAATGAAAATTGTGAACCCGAATGGACGGAGCAGTGTTTTCCAGAAGGTGTACGGGAACTTCTTCTCATCGATGACGAAAACCAAAATGATGAAATGCAAGCTCTACAAACGAGGGATGCAGCTGTGCAGATGCACAACAGAGAGTGACAATGATGATGGCTAGTATTCGAATATGATGAGATCATAGATTTCCTTAATAGACATCATTTAGCAAATAGGCCGTCAACATATGATGGCGTCATCACAATTGTTAGTTTGTCAAATTTTAAGTCAAAAGCCTTTGTAGTTCTCGAGAAGGACAATTGAGTTTCAAAATTCAATCAGATTCAAATGTTATTTTCATAACATGAAGAAAACCAATATAATTTATACCCTTGGCTTTACTCTACCTGGTGTAGCGTCGTCACTTGGTCCAGTCCCTGACGATGCAGTACTTCCGGATTGTCTCTTCCAAGTAGAATGTTTTACTGAATTGCACATATCTCTTTCAAAGTCGCACTTGTATTGATAACCTTGATAAAACAATGAACTTTGATTCAATACGAGGAATGAAGAGACATTTACCGTAATTATTTTAATTTACCGCTGCTTCTAATTAACGCAGGTGGGCAAAAACCTAGTAATTAATCGCCTCCAAACATTAACGCGGATCCAAAATTTTGCATATTCTATTTGCCTCTAATATAACGCGGATTGGAAATTTTTAAACAAAAAAAGAACTGGTTTAGATTAAGTAGAATTATATTTCGATAAAAAGATTAAGCAAAAGGATCATCTTCTTTGTCATCTTCAACCTCTGATGACATAAAACTATCGATACATTACATTACATTACTTTTACGTAAAGAATGACGGTGAACTTCTCGTGAAAATAACTGGCAAGAGTCAATTTTTAGAGACCTTCCTCAAGGAGGGATGGAACTCCCAGCCCTATATACTTTCAAATCAACCAACTCAAAAGCGCATTTAAACTTACCAGGCCTCATTGCCAAGGCTCTTAAAGAGTATAATCATTCAAAGAGAGACTTTAAAAATGCGAAAAACAAGGAGAAGAAATAGCAAGTGAATTTGTAAAAAAACTATTTGTGAAAAGTCAAAAAATATTTCTTATTTTGCGCGGATAAATCTATTTGCCTCTAGTTATTCACGCGGATTCGTAGTGTTCAAAATTTGGTTTTTTTATGCCTCCAATTATATTCGCGGGCCGGTCAAAATAATTATTTTTACTGGAGCCTTAAATTAGAATAATTACAGTAACAGCAACAACATTACCATTTATACTTACCATTAATTGCAATCCTTTGAGCTGGTGTTGTCGAAGGAAGCAAAGTAGAAATTTGTGGTGTATGAGTAGTGGATAGTGGTTGTGAGGTATCATCTGAGAATCAAAATAAATTTTTTTGGAACTTGCATCTTGTGTTATTGTTATTATTGTTATTACTATTATTATTATCATGATACAAATTGTTGTGGACCTACTATATAAAATAAGATTTAAAACAGATATTATCTAATAAATTGATATAATTTTAAGACAAGTAATGAAACAAAGTTGAGATACATGAGATCATGTGTAATTACGCATCATAGTGTATATATAAAAATTGGAATTATCCATTCACACGCGTTTTGGCTGTGACAAGTGTAACATAACTGTGAAACGAGAAGAGCATCGAATCCACCATATGGATCATTGATCTGGTAATGTCACGTAGTGAAGTGGTAAGGTTGTAATTAGAGTTGGGCTCCCCCAAACCATTAGCGTGATATCATCGGATCTCAGTGGTAGAGCTATCGCCCGGCAAGCCAGAGGTCGTGGGTTCGAATTCCACTCCATTCAAAAGCTGAGATGACTATAAGTCATAAAAGTTAACCTGAGGTTGAGATTAGAACAGGCAAAAATAAATAGAATTTAACGCAATTAGATTAGAAAGAATGTGATGTAGGAGCTGCGGAAAGGCCTAAAGTATGGCAAATGAAATTGCTATGTAAAAAGGCATAACATTTAAAATGTAAAATAGATCGTGCTTACATATAAAATAGATTCTATAAGAACTAGATAAAAATAGAGAATAAAACCTTCGGAAACTTGAAGGCTTAAGAACATATATAAAACAGTAGCCAGACAACCCGGCTAATGAAACAATAACTGAAATCAGGAATGTTGAGACATAGAATTAAACCAGTACAAACACCTGCAAACTTAGAGTGAAATATATGGGCTAGAAAATTAAACAGCAAGGGAAACAACGCTAAGACTAGCACAAATGAAGAATTTAAGGTTGCAAGGAAAATGCGGATCAGATGCTATATGATGTTAGTTTAGTATAATTCAAAATAAGTATGTAGTCGTGTGTAAAACTAAAAAACATAATAAAGTTTTCTAGAATAATACTGCAATTAAATGGAAATTCGAAATAAAAGGTGCTAAAATTAAGAACTAGAACTAAGAGACATATATGCCGAAGAATTGGAGAAGATAATGAACACTAAGGAAATTAACTTTGCGGAAACAAAATACAAAAACAAATCTAGTTATGTAACTAGACAAAAGTGAGCACAACTTTAGCCGTTAAAACGTTAAAAAAGTAAGAAACTATGTTATGTAACTATTTAATACTTTTCCCGAACAATTTTTAGTAATTTTAATGATATCCAGTATATAAGGGTTTCGGAACATGGTTTCTTAACAATCAATGGTGCCAGTGGAGAATCTGTATGGTACAAGGTATGAACAATGCTGACTATTTTACGTTTGTAGTACCGCTCAAGGTCACACCATCCATCTATTTTGAGGGTATCGTGATCTGGAACTCTTTTACTGATTTTACAAATGTAGCGCGACGGTTTGACATGAACTCCATTTTCTTTGTTTAACAGATGGTTACTGCGGTTACACCATACACATACAAAACTGACGGTAAAACTCATTTGCAATAGGTGTCTTTCAAAGTTATGGGTGAAAAAGACGCAGAAAAGTGTTTTTCAACTTTGCCCTAAAACATGTGAAAGTCTTGTTGGTGTGAATTGACCACAATAGTTGACAGACGATCGTTAGACCAAGATAGTTCACTGAGCTTGAAACGTTAATATATTGTCCGTTTAAGTTGAATTGTTTGAGAGTGCCGATAAACTTCTTTTCGCTGATAAACATAATTTTACCCTTGCTTGTATGTATTTGGAATCTACTTCGTTTTGACCATTGCACTTTTTGTTGCAACATCTTTTGAACAGGTTCGAATGCATCATGATGAGTGTCACATATCTGGTAAGTGGTTGTATCATCTACAAACATCTCTGTATTTGATTCAACAATCTTTTCAGGCAGGTCGTTAGCATAAATTGAAAAAAGCTGAGGTCTTAGAATGAGCCTAATGGCATACCATTTTCCACAATCTCGACATTAGAATCGCATTTATTGACAGTAGTGATTTGTTTTCTGTTTGTGAGGTAGCTTTTCAAGATGTCATAGAATTTTCCACAGAAACCAAAGGATTGTAGCTTTTTCAGAGGGATATTATATGGGACACACTCAAATGCCTTTTGGAAGTCAATAAATAGTGTTGCCACTACTTTGCCAACGTCAATAGTTTTATTCAGTCATGTGGAGGAGAATACTTTCGGTAGATC
>JAUBWS010050879.1:977-12017 GCA_032270445.1 Darlingtonia californica
TTAATTCCCCCCCCCCCCCCCCCCCCCCCCGAATAGGGTCAAGGTAACCTCTGAAGTCATTTTTACGGAAATTAATTTAGGTTTTGCTGTTTTTGGACAAACGAAATGGAAAGGTCATACTTTGAAAGTACATTTGGCAAAAGATGACTTTATGAAAAGGTGAATTGGATTTCTTAATTATTAAAGAATTTAATCTTATCGTATATTTAATAATATTTCTTCTTTTTCTTTAGATTACGAAAAGAATGGGAAACCCCTGAACCGATTCAAGTATCAAAGTCAAGAAAACGGAAACAGATTGAACCAATCAAAAGCTATGAAGAATATCTCACAAAATGCAAACGCGTGAAAAAATTAATACCGGGGATTCCTATTGAAGGAGAGAAAAATTGGGTAGTTGGCAAGTATGGACGTCCTCTTCCAATTGTTTATTTAGGGAAAATTCCTGGGAGAAAGGTTTTGAAGCATGACCCATCAAAACATTGCCATTGTGTAAAAAGGCTGCCCGATAATGACTTAAACAATAATACCAACCTGAAAGGATTAACGTGGAACTTAGAAGAGGTACATCATTTACAAGATCAAATCAAAGCAGTAAAACGCACAAAGAAAAAATCTGTTCAAATGTTATCAAGTAAGGACAAAGTGTTTGGTACTTCAGACATCCCTGATAGTAAAGAAAATAGATCTTCCGAAAAAAAAGACTACCCCGAACCAGATTTTGAGATAGATCAACGGACTGAAAGTGGAACAATCCATTCCCATAAGAAAGAAAAAAAGTCGAAAAGACTTACTAAAGACGGAAAAAGTGATCAAGCCCCAGAAGTCGATTTCGAAATCGTAAAACAGTCAAGCGAAGAAGACTCATCGAAAGCAACAAGCAAACAAACATCCTTGGTAATAAACAGAGGATTTAGCGAAAGCGATTCATCCGATAGCGAAAAAGAAGGAGACATGGAAGTAAATACCGATGAAGGTACCTCGACGAACCTTTTGCCCTTTGCTCTCTCATCTTCGACACCCACGGTGCGTTCCTTATCTCAAGTGAAAACTAACACGGCATCCAAACTCATGGAAGTAAATACCGATGAAGGTACCTCGACGAACCTTTTGCCCTTTACTCTCTCATCTTCGACACCCACGGTGCGTTCCTTATCTCAAGTGAAAACTAACACGGCATCCAAACTCATGGAAGTAAATACCGATGAAGGTACCTCGACGAACCTTTTGCCCTTTACTCTCTCATCTTCGACACCCATGATGCGTTCCTTATCTCAAGTGAAAACTAACACGGCATCCAAACTCAGTGACAGTATTGTGAAACAACTACATTTATTTGACTCGAATACGAAAGATCAAAAGTCTACCATACCCATTTATGTCAAACCAAATGTTTCTTCGTGTGGAGACGCTGAAAAAGAAGAAGAAGAAGAAGAAGAAGAGTTAAACAAAACAAATATGTTTGATTTTGATTTTGAAAGCAGCCAAGATAATACTATGAAATATGGTGTAGCCGATAAAAATGACAAAGGAACAGAACAAGACAAAATCGAGGATGATAACAGTAATAATGATGATGAAGAGCACAATATTAACATGTTTGATTTTGAATTTAAGAATTTAAAAAATGTTAACAGTAAAGAATTCTTTGAGAAAATGGAATTTCGATGGGAAAATGACCAGGATGTCAGCTCCTCGAGTGACATTGATTCGTTAATCGAAAGTGATGATGTCTGTCTCTACCAAAATGTCAATGATGTCTCAAATTCAGATGTGGAGAAAAAGAAACATGTAGAAGCTACCGTGAACGAAAATGATTCCGATGAAAACGACGAAATTTCTAACAATAAGCAGAAAAGTGAAAGTGAAAGTGAAAGTATGAACAAGGAAAATTGTAACGAAATCACGACGATCAAATCGATAGAGAAAAGAGAAAGAAGAAATATTGAACGAAACTCTGAAAATGAGGTTTCAGGGAAGAAAGCAAAAAACAAGCAAGAAAAGTTCAAAAATGCCGTGACCGAGGAAACATCAAACAGCAGCGAAACGAAGAGTGTTGAACAAAACCCTGAAAACGCGGTTTCAGAAAAGAAAGCAAAAAAGAAGCAGGAGTTAAAAGATGCCGTGACCGAAGAAACTTCAGCTGAGAAAGACGGTGGCAAAGAGAATTCATTAAATAAAAAGGAAAAGAAGAAGAAAAATAAGAAAGAATTAGGTCCAAGTAAACACCATAAACCTGAAATGTCTGAAGAAGCCAGACAAAAATCAATCGAAATTCGTAGTCAACGTACACAGAAAAACAAGGAGCTTATTAAAAATGCATTACGGGGACTGGACACTAATCAGCCGTCAGCCAATCGCATTTGCTTTGATGATGACGATGATGATGATGACGATAGTGATTATAGCGAAAAGGCTAAAGAAAAAAAACCTGGAACGAATTTGTGGGATGAAGCTGAAAGTGACAAAGGAGATGGAATAAAAATAAAAGAAGAAGACAAAAATGTCGTGGTATGTAATAAAATATAAAGTAGTTATACATTCTTTTCACTTAACCTTGATTTGAATTGCCTTTTTACAAACGGACCATAATGGCGGAAATCTGCTAAAGCTAGTAATGACTTCAATTCTAACAAATTGAATGATAAAATTGTTTTCTTTTTCACATATATCTTGGCAAAATTTTACGGTCTACTGTTTTCAGATCAAGGCATTTTGAGTGTAAATGAACAAAATTAAGTTTTTGGACGTGCTTATGAGGAACCCAAAGTTTCCTTGAAGAGGCCATAACTCCTGACCTCTTGGAGCAATGTTGAATAATAACCTACTTACATTCTATAAACGAATAAAACGCTTTTTGCCCAAGGATTCAGAATGGTAGATCAGTGTCATCCTAATCTACATAGTAGCGAACACGCATTTATTTCTTGATTCTGATTGGCCTATACTAGTATAGGCAATTTTTTCTTGATCATAAAAATAAGGAAAAATTATACACGAAAGCTATCAAATGTTCAAATTTTACTCGGCTAAAGCCTGTAGACATTTGATAGCTTTTCTCGACCTGATTTCTGCATACGAAAATTGCGCTTTGAACGATACCAAATCTAGCTTTTTGACATTTAACTCTAGGCTGAGCCTTTTTCGGAGCTAATTTTTGTTAATTATAATTCCTGATCTGGTCTAGTTGGCGTAACATTTTCACTAAATTTGCAAAACTAAATATTACAATTATTTAATTGGATGATAATATTATATATGAGATTTCTTCTTTTTATTTAATTCATAGAACTTCTTTGAAGAAGAAGAAGAAAATGATGTCGATCGATTTCTTGTGAAAAAGCAGTTTCAAGGAGTTGAGGGTGAAAAGGTTGGTCAAACGTAAATATCTTATCTATAGAACTAGCAAAATGGCTAAGGATTTTTATCTTTAGAATTTGAAGAATGGCTGAGGATTTTTACTTACAGAATTAGTAAAAGGGTTGAGGATTTTTCGCTTTTCTGGAGTCTATGGTTGAAGGTATGTCAAATAATTTTGTCTACTCGAATCAAGATTTCCATGATTTTTGACTTTGACAGCTTTTCAAAATGCAACTCCATTATGGCGGTGACGAGCGATTTCGATTAGATGAACGATTTGCTGACAGTGAAAACGATGATGACAGTCCAACAATTGGCGACAGCCGTACGAAAGAAATGACAACAACAAAAGATGACTTAGATGTTGATCTCGAAGAAGAAAAAGAACGGAATTTATCGTTGTTGGGAAGTATTCTTGGAAAATCTTTTCAAGTCGATAAGAAGAACAAAACAAAATTCGAGAATTCGTAAGCAATTTTAACCGTTTCTTCATCAAATGATTCGAAATTATAATTTTTTTTAATGATTAGTTCAGCTAGTTTTCTGTTCTCGGTTTGAATATCATACAGTTGACAGTGTTTGAAAAACTGGCTCACATTTTCGTCAAATTTTCATTGTGTATTACCTCTTCTTTCAACATCCTTACATCTTAACGGATTTGCAAACTAATATTCAGTCCTCATTTCTACAATCAATTCCTAAATGAATAATCTCGAGTATATATACGGAGGTGATTAACCTTTCGATCGAATTGTCGAGGGTTACCGAATCACATGGTTTATACATATGCGAGAAATTAAGAACGTGCGTGTTCTACGATGGAGGCTTTTTCTTTTGAATGTGTCCCGAGTCATTCTTAATCGTTCGCAATCGTTCATTTCATTTTTCAACTCATAAGATTTAACTAACTCTGCTCGAAAAGATCACCTTTATTGAGATGGCTCTCTCGTTTTCAGTAATGTACCATATGAAAGATATGATCCTACGAAATCTGACCACACCAAACTTGAAGTACAGTTAGATGAGACCTTTGACGAAAAATATGTCACTTCAACGAAATTAGAAAAGCTGAAAGAAGGCGAAGAAACAATCCAAAGAAAGAAGATTTTGACTGATGAAACGGAAAATAATGTTATACCAGAAGTTTCAAAGGAACGTTTTTATGAAGTAGATACATCACTTAAATCACTTTTCAACAGCGAAAATACTGTAGAGGTAATTAAATTTTCATACTCTCAAATTCCATCGTTCAGAAAGATGATTTATAGATTATGATTTTATACTTATTAGAATTCTGGAGGTTTTCGAATTTCAGAGAATCGAATCAGGATCGGTGGCGGGTTGGGAGGCTAGTTTCTTGGGAGGCAAAGCCCTAGAATGCGCCCCTTTTCTTTTGGGCGCCCCTTTCTAAATGCAATCTTACGTATGAAGTGAGCATTAGTCATGTAGCAAGAGTCACTTAAGAGTTTGAAGCATTTTTTGCACCCCTCTGCTCTCAAATCACTTTTAAAAAAAGGATAAAAAATCAACCAATGAATAAAGGAAATACCATGTATATTATGCAACTAAACGTTCAAATAATTTTAGTTTTTTAATATTTCATGAAACTTAAAGCATGACAGTTCGGCTAAAAAACGTAGCAAAATGCTAAACAAAAAAATTTAGCTCCTTTAGAGTTTGATGACAAAATTTTGAGAAAACTTTTAATAAAAATTAAGACGAGCTGTATTAGCAAAAATCGTGGTTTTGGCGCTTTGGCACGTCCCAAGATTTTTGGGATAAATCATGAAGTTATTTTTCCCATGCTACTTTTCGAGCTGTAGCTTGTGGTTGGAAAAAAATATCTGAATATCAGGTTAATATTTTTTTATTGTCTGGATGACGTAATAAAAGGCAGTTTTACCGAGAATAGTTGATTCTGGTTGGCTTAAATCCGGCCAGTATAACACGATACTGACCGCTCAAAATGGTAGCTGTGATTGTAAACAAAACTTATAACCCCACCAGCTCGTCTATTCAAACCACCATTCGTTACCATTTTCTTCTCTAGCAAAGGAATAAAGTTTGTTTTGATGTTTTTGCATTCTGTTAATTTGTTTTTATGAATTTTCGAAAGTCACTGCAATGTAATCAATGTTTGTTTACAAAAAAAACATATACACCACTACGAGAAGGATACGATATATGTAGTTGTTGTAAAAGAATACATTTATTTTCCTGCACCAGGCAATAATGGGATAATAACTTTTTTGAGTGATAGTACGGAAAAATAAAGACCGAGCGTTACCCAATACCCATTACCCATCTTTCAATTCAGAAAGATGGCAGCATGATTGTGAGCTGTAAGAAAAACTGAGACAGGAGACAAAAAGACAAAAAGCAAAACAAAAACAATAAACGCAACAAAGATTTCAACTGATAAAACACGATTACATTAAAGAAATGGGTCCTAAACAACAAGAAAACCCAGAAAATACCCAACAACAGCAGCAAAAGAAAGCCCCAAACATCAAAAACACCTGGACCAACCTCACACCAAATTGATACCCAAATCACTCCACAAGTCCATCAAAACACACCTACATCCTCCCAAATGTCCCCACCAATCACTCTGAGCAGACTTTCGAACAATCAACTCATTGAAACAATCATCAAGCTACAAGGTGAGGTTGCTAATCTGAACAAAACTGTAAACACGATGGAAGCCAAACTGACCCAAAAAGAATCAAAACTTCTGACACTTGAGGATGGTCTACAGAAGGTAGAATCAACTTTAGCCGTAGCAAAAATCATATCAGAGCTGCAATAAAAGGAGCTGGACAAAGCTGAGCAATATTCCCGAAGGAATTTCTTGGTGCTCAGTGGAGTCAGCTCATCCAAATCTGACAAACCAGAAGGCTACATCCCAAGGGTAAAAAATCACAGAAACTACATGACTACATCCCATTGGTCGCATAATCGAATTAAACAGTCCATGATAACAATGATAGTAAGGTTTAACAAACACTCCATAGTGAATCGCCTGTATATAAAGCAAAAGGTATCCAAAGCTAAATCAAACACCCTAAGGCCCTCACTCACAAAAAGAAGGTCACACTGTTTGAAGAAATGCGAAGAATAAATTTTGGATTACGACTGCATAACATTTGTGTTCGCCGACATAGATGGGAACCTCAAACCCTACTTGAAAGATCAGTATAAAGGTAGGAATGTCCATTCATTCTCTGATGAAACAGGACTATCAGAACTCATACTGCATTATATTGACTACCACGAATACTGCGAAGACACACAGGAACCACCAAAAACTAAGATGCCAGTCTCATTTTTTCTTGATCAAAGCACATATATATACAGGATTAGATAAAAACGAAAACATTATTTTGGAGTTCACGTCTGAATATATACTTTAGATTTTTTCTCTCTCTTACCTCTTTTTTCTTTATTTTCACTAACTGTTTTATATGTCTTTATTGTGCCCTATCTGTAACCAGTGTGATGATGATCCTCAATTTTTTGCGACCTTTTTAACCTTTGGGATCACCAAGCTAAGTATTCTGCCTTAACATTAAATAAATTTCAACTATTAAGCCAGAATAACTCTGAATCATGGTTCTGTCAAAAGTGTATTAATCTTTCACTCCCTTTTCACTTAACAGCAAGTAAAATCCTGCAAGTACAAAGCTTCCCCTTTTCCCAATGTGAGTGATGAATTTAAGTCTCTTTTCACTGAGCTTAACCAAGTTATCAATGACGCCAATGTCAGCAATGACAACACTGAAACTTGCTTTTACTAAATGTAATTACTACGAATATCAGTGTTTCAACTCTCTTATTCGAAACATCAAATTCAATTTCTCTACTTTTCATCTCAATATTGTTTCAATGTCAAAACATTTTGAGGAGTTTAAAATCCTATTGTCCCTTTTGAAATGTAAATTTAACCTAATTGGCATATCAAAAACTAGGTTTTTGAAGAATCAAGATCCAGTCTCTGATTTTCAATTCCTGGATACAGTCATATCTCAACTCCTATTGAATCACTAGCAAGAGGAGTACTTCTGCATATTTCCAATTCATTTGCATTTAACGTAGACCTGACCTTAGCCAAAGCCTTTATCGTTGTTTACACTATCTATCGACATCCTAGTATGTCAGTTTTGTTCAATACAAATTTTCTCAAACCTCTACTACACAAAATAAATTCTGAGAATAAGCAAACACTTATAATGGGAGACTTCAACATTGATCTTTTGGCTCAAGAAATTCGAGATCCTACGGATTATCTTGATGCCCTATGCTCCCATTTGATTGAGGTCATTCTGCTCATTCAGATATCAATTTGTATTAGTTGATAACTGTAATTCTAGACTTCAACCTATTAAAATGGTGTTATCCAAGGCTCTGTGTTAGGACCTCTGTGTTGTATATATTAATGATCTGCATTTTTCAATAAAGTCATCTGAAACCTACCATTTTGCAGATGAGACACAACTTTTGAATTTTTCCAAATCCGTTGATACCCTCTAAAAAAGGGTCAATGCTGATCTCAGAGATCTGACCAGTTGGCTCAATGCCAACAAAATCTTTCTAAATGCCAAGAAAACTGAATTCATTGTCTATTGTCACCAATCGAAGCCTTTGCATTTTACCCCCTGTCTCAAACTTTTGGGATCTCGCATCTTTCCAAGTCATACTGTAAAATACCTTGGTGTTCTGTTGGACGAACATCTTAACTGGAAAGTCCAGATATCTTCCATTGCCCATAAACTGCAAAGGGCCAATGGAGCGTCACTATATTTCACTCAAACCTCTTCTAAACATTTACCATGCCATTTTTGGCTCGCATATACACAGTGCTTGCCAAATTTGGGGACTGAGTGATAATTCTGTCACTCATAGATCCTTACTCTCCAAAAAGCAGCACTAAGGCTCATCACGTTCAGTGATCCCAGGTCCCCATCTTCCCTAATCTTTGCTAAGCTTGGAATCTTGAAATTTTTTGATTCCGTTGATGAATATTCTCTTAGTTCACCAGTATTTGAATCGATATTTGCTTTCTGACATGTTGAACACACTAAACTTTAATAGAATTCGACACTCTGTTGGTACGAGAGGGAACTCTTTAGGTCAACAAAACTCAAATACTTTTGGTTTGAATTCTTTAACATGATTTTCAATTCAATAGTGGAACATTTTACAAAAACACGGTTTCTCCTTAAATTTGGCTGGATTAGTAAGTAAGTAACTATTTTCTTTAGATTAAGTCTCGTGAAGTTAAAATCACTGCCACAAATTTTACACTGATAGATATATATAGGCTAATTTTTTTTTCTTTTCTTATCCTTTCTTTTTTCTTTTATCCTTTTTTATGTTTTTTTCTTTCTTCTTCTTCTTCTTCTTCATGACGTAGTTTGATGTCTGGATAAGTTCTTGCATTTGGAAGCCTGTTTTTGCAACTTTTTTGTTTAAATATGTTTTGAATTTTTATATTTTAATGTAGGGTCTTTCCCTACCATGCTTTTGAGATACGGATTTTATCAATTTGCTCTTGAACAGGCTTTTGTTATTATTGCTACACCACATTAAGCATCATTTTCTCGTGTTGCATTTGGGCTAGCTTTCAGAGGTATTAGAGGTATATACTTCTTGTTTATGCTGCGTAGAATCAATATATCCATAGAGTTTCAACATGGAAAGGCTAATCCACTTACTCTCGATGTCATTTAACCTGTTTTTGAATGCATAATATGTCAAATTTGTGGTTTTCAATTGATGCTACCAGTTCTGGTAGCTGAGGGAAATGTTGTAGCGTCATACATTAAGTACGGATATTTTTATGACTTGCGTGCTCTTGATCAGTTTTGGTTTTTTTGGCTCGCCACCATTGGTAATCTGCGCAATGGTCGATACAGTATGGTTTTCTGGTTTAAATTAAAATCATGATTTGACTTTGGGTAGCTCAAATAATCACATATGTGAGTCACGTCTACAGATTAATTGCAGTACTCCTTTATCCGAATTTAATGGCCTTGACCGTTGACCTTGCTAGATTCTTCCGCCAAGGCACGCCATTATCTTACTGTTTCCCATCATATTACCCGTGATGAGAGGCCTTGCTCCGTGATGAGATTTTTGAGGACGGTTGTCTATATTTCTTGCAAGATCTAGGTCTGAATTTGAAAACTGCCTTTCAATCGACGGATTAACCTGATATAGCAATCCTAAACTGTCATTTACTCACTCATTGAAAACATATAAATGCTTATTAGAATATTTCAGAAACTTTGAGTTAAGGTTAAGAAAGTCTTGTTTTTAAATAACCTGACTTGTTTTAGTTGCTTTAATTGTATTTTTAATTTAACAAGCCACGTGTTCTACCACAGGAAACGTTTGAGTGAATAATAGCGATGGTTTAGTACCAATTAAAGAGCTAAATCCACCCACTAATCGATCAAAATAAATTTATCTCCATTAAAAAAGCATTTTAATTCCGTTACAAATGATGTCTGTCACTTACCACCATTTCTGTGCATTTCATTTTCGAAAGAAACACCCCGGAAAAACTTGTTTTGAAATTTCTTTCCCTTAATTGCTTCTTTGCCAGAAAAGTATTTGAAAGTTTGTTTATGGTACACCGCTTTAGTGTAACTTCTTCAATTATTTTTTGAGACTTATTCGTAGAACTTGTTGAACTTAAAAAATCTACGACACCTTTAAACTCTACTTTTTTTAAATTAGAAATGATGATATTGGTTAATTCTCACATCCAACGACAAACGTACATTTATATTAAGGAGATAAATATATTTCATTACTATCTTTACTGTATTAAGGAGATAAAACCTTAATATATTTCATTACTATCTTTACTGACCTTACTATTTTTAACATACGTAAATAAAGAAAAAGCTAACAAATAAACAAAACCATATACACCCTCAATTACTGTTCTTCAGGTTTGATGGTCTTCAGGCTTGACGGTATAATCATCAAATCAAAAACTCATATGAGATAACAGATTTTCGATATAATATGTAAGAGACAATTGTAGTGTACAGTAATCGTGATTAATTCAATAGGATTTTGAAATATCCGTTTGGACCGACTGCATTCTGATTGAAAATATGCAGTACCTTAAACCACGGGGATACTACACTTACAGGAGCTAGATGGCTTTTTCGTGAAAATATCATGTAATGCATATTAAACCCAATTTGTTTTTGATTTACAGGAGAAACCAGCCACTTTCACTTTCTTATCTGTTGCTGATGACGACGAGCTTACTAATGAGGTGGAAGATGATCACGTGATAGAAGCTAGACCAATCAAAGAACTCAGTTGGAGGAAAGGAATGTCTGAAGATGTTATCATTGAAGATGAGCCTAATGAAGAGAACAGTTTTGAAAATGGTGCAAATAAAACCAATTTTGGAGGATTTTTCTTCTTCAAGGAAAACGATGAACGCCTAGAAAAAGGTTTATTATCATTTATTTCGTTGTTATAGCCAGCTAGCTTTTTATGTACGTATTGTTTTCTTTAATCAACAATCTGCATGACACTGCTTTCACTTTTACCATCTTGTTTCTGAACATTACAACCGAAGCCATTAAAGTCGCATTCCCTCCACCACTTGACTTACCATATCCACTCTCTTCACCATATCCACTCTCTTCACCA
>JAUBWS010050890.1:0-18120 GCA_032270445.1 Darlingtonia californica
AAATACTATCGAATGGTAAAAAAATCGCTAAAATTTGATAAATATATAAAAAGCTATGACCGTTTTAAAACACGGGCAGAATTTTTTTAGGACACCCTGTAGAGCATAAAGAATAAAAAGCAGATTTTCTTATTTAATATCAGCTTATCGCAATGGGAATAGTGCAGTAATTATCAATGTATAAAACAAATTCCATATTATGCCAGTTCAATAGAAGTTTATTGCTTTTTCTCTATTAGAAATAAGGGGGATTAACTATTTAGCTAACACTCAGTTGTATAGCATCGTTTTTAAAAGGGGAATTAGGGAAAGGAAATAAATAATTCCATTGCTAATTCTATAGCAGACGTATGATTATCTTTATCTGAAATGAGGGAAATGACTCACCAACTAATACCATTAAACATTGAACGATGCAAATTTTTCATTATATCTATAAATGTTTTCAAATATTACGATCAAAAATCACAAGCTTACGGTTTTCAGTGCATTTAGTAAGGTTAGAACCCTTACAGTACATTTTGTAAACGTGAAAAAACATGCACTCTTTGAGTGCCCCTGAGTTATGATTCCTGCCGTTTGTCTTGATTGGTGTTATTATTATTTATTATTTCAAATATTCATACATGATCATTCGTCAGTTATATAATAATTTGTAAGAACTTTATCAAAAAAATATATCTTGAAAACGGACGAATGTCCGAAACTAGTCGGTAAATTTTACTATTCAATGACTTTTTATCCTTTATTAACCGTTCAATATATATACACAATTATTCGTTGAAGAAAGAACTTGCTTGAATCTGAATAAAGAGAGGAGTGATAGTCCAGAACAACGAGAACCCCTATTTTGTTAAAGAAGTGATGAGTACTTGGGAATATATCCGTATCATCATTTGATAATGAATAAAATTGACTTAAAGCATACTTTTTGAATCTCTGATCTATTTTCGTCTGAAAAAAATGGAAATAGCGTCAAATAACGTAGCTTTAAGTAATTAAATTTAATCCCGTATTTTGTGTCATTTTATGAGCATTTTCAAAAGTGTCTTTGACTTTGAAATGCTATATCTAAACGAACAATCAAGTAAATTTGAAAAATTATACACCAAAGTTTAAGCTATTTGTTTCGTTGATGCAAAACAATTCGTTTTTATTTTACAAATAGCTGCTGAGAAATACTCAACCAAACACGTATACTTTGGGTCACCCGGTATGATTACAATGAAAATAATCAAAGTGACACCATTTCGAAATAAAATAAGTAATTTTGTTTCTTATTGATTATTTGAAGATGGAGCGTTCGTAGAGATCGTTGAAGCCTCGAGTCTTTTATAATGTATTCATACTTGTTCCACCTCACTGACGCGTTTCGAAGAGTCTTACCGATGTTCTTTTTCTCACAATTGCAGTGTCCCTCATAGATGACTCAGGAGGATACGGGTTTTATCTTTCAAAGAAAATCAACTTTTGACTTTTCTTGTAACCAATTTTATAGCTACGTAAAGCTAGTAGCTACTATCTTTCGTAAATTTATGAAACTTGTGGAGGAAACGTTTCGCAGTACCATTGAACGAAATTTGCTGATATCATAAATGTTGCAAAGGACGTCATATTTTTAAAATGGCGCGCCAAAAGCGAAAAATTGTTTTTGATATTTCTAGCGAGCTACAAATGGCCAGTACTTGATTTGAAAAAAGCTCTTTTCTCTCAAAAGATATGGTGATTGATATACTTTGATATACTTAGCAAGTATATGTACTTCTTCTATACTTTTCTATATGATGACCTCATCAAGTAACCATACCAACCATATCCTTGTGAGGATGATTTTTTACTACTATATTTCGTGGAATAACATTATACTAAGTTTCAAGTTTATTTCATTATGCTATCAAGAGATACTGCCCACGGGCCTACTAGGCACCCCCCCCCCCCCCCCAATACTGCCCAAGTCAAAATAACCCACCCGTACATGCAGTGTTAGTATTTTGCGAACCATCTGATTTTATAGGAGATGGGGAAGCGGAAAAGGACTTATGGATTAAAATCTAATTTAAAATCTATTTAGATTATTTTCATAAAGTTTCAATAGGGCAATATCATTCAATAGCAAAGAAAAAAACTTGTATTATTTAGCAGTTGAAAAATTATAAGCTTTTTTTTGACTTTGATCAAAGTTTTAAATAGACTTTAGTAGAATGATGAATGACAAATTATCAAAAAAGTAATATATCTTTCTGAAACCCTCACCCTATCACAGAGACAAGTATAAGCAAAATCAAATTTTAGGTTTAGATAAAAAACTTACATAGTTTTACAAATTATTCTACGAAATATAGCCAGCGAAATAGATTTGTATTAAAAGAAAATTTCAAGTCAATATTTTCCAATCAATAATAAAACGTTGCTTTCTTCTCTAATGTTGCCCAAACAATGATACGAAAACATGAAAACTTCCTTTGAATAGTTTTGTAATCTTTATCGGCGGCTTAAAAGTATCCACGTCACCAAATGCATCCGTCTAGAAATTCAAAGGCTAATCTTTCCATTATCCTATCTAGATTTAAGCATAGAAATTGTGTTATTCAAAATAAGATAAAAGAAATTGTTGATGCTATCTTTAGGATGCTATAACACATTTGATATTTTTTCTATTCTTATATTAATTCCATTTCATTAACTATCAATTAACTATCAACCCTATTCCAGTTGGGTGGGGAGGGGGGAGATTGTACCCCTCACACAAGGATTACTTTTTTCATAACTTTTGAACTAGTCACGATAGCTCAACAAAACTTTGAAAGTATAGACAAAATTCAGTTGGACATACTGTGGCAAAAATTGCTGACGTCAGCCAATTTTGAGATATTGGCCATTAGTCAGAACTACCTACACTATTTTTTAATCTGCAAAAACTACACCATCCAGAAAATGCTGGACTGGGTATTCCGATATTTTCTGAAATATCCGATGATGAGCTTGAACATTCTGTTT
Source organism: Darlingtonia californica (assembly GCA_032270445.1). NCBI lineage: Eukaryota > Viridiplantae > Streptophyta > Magnoliopsida > Ericales > Sarraceniaceae > Darlingtonia > Darlingtonia californica. The sequence goes on from JAUBWS010050890.1 coordinate 2,998, forward strand.
TTTGTCACAAGACCAAGTCATAGAATTATGGAGGAATGACTATCGATTAAAGGAACAAAACGTCAAGACAAGAAACAAGAACAAGAACAAAGAAAGACTTGCAGAACCGAAAGGGAAGATGACCGAAGATCAACAAAAACCGAACGACATGCAAACAACAAATCTCGTCTTCCCGTAACTTGTGAATGTGGTGCAAATTTTGATGTTGAACACACCTTGAACTGAAGAAAGGAGGATTCGTATCACTACGCCACAAAATATTGCGAAATTTAATTGTGTCTTTCCTCAATGAAATTTGCAAGGACATATAAGTGGAACCAGCTTTGCAACCAATGGCAGGTGAACAAACAACATCCGGAAATCGAAGCGATGAAGCCAGACGTTTTGGAAAGCAGAACAACGAGAATTTTATGACACTAGGGTGTTTAGCCCATTAGCTCAAAGTTATGCTTAGCATAGTCGTTGTAAGATATTCAAGTCAAATGAGAAAGAGAAGAAGATGATGTACAATAACAAGCTACTTCAAGTAGATTATAAGATAAGTTCAAGTAAATTCTTCTGAATAAAGTTCAAACAAAAGTTTTGTAACCATTGAAACGATTGATCTCTACCAGGTGTCTCAAAACAGTGTCATCATCATCTTTCACCTTCTCCGCCTGTGGCGGAATGTGTACTAGCATGAGATATATCTTTTCAAAGATTTTGACCATGTACAATAGTATTTAGTTTTCTATGTTGAGACCAGACCATTCATACACATTGTCTCGCCAACGTTTTTGTTGTAGACCTCTGCTTTTTTCACCTTCTACCACCCCCTCAAGACAGATTTTAGAGAAACCTGACTGGGTGCGTTTAACGTGACCGTTAGGTTTGAGAGCTTTGCCTTTGGATACTGATGTAACGGGTGCAAGTCCTGTAATTCTACAGAGTTCTATTATGGGAATATGTGCTAAAAGTGTGTTGTTTGTTATAAGTCTTATGATAAGGTTTTTAAATGTTTTATCTGTTCTACATAGTTTAGCAGTCCAATTCACGCACTCGATACCATAGAGAACAGTTGGGAGAATATAGGTGTCACTGCGAAAAAATCCAAACAGAAAGCTTCTGGAAATGTTCACTTTCCTGTCCAAATTTTCATTCCCTTGAAAAATCTGCTTCAGAAAACTCATTTGTTCCCGCAGTGTGTTGTACAATTTATTCTTGTTGTGATATGGAATTTATTTTGATACTAGTATGGTTTTGTTCTTTGTAAAAGCTGCCCAACCCATTCAGATTCGATACTTTACGGCTGTGATTCCGTGATTAGAAGAAGATAGTTTGTGATCAAGATAAACAAATCATGAAACTTGTTTTATGTGTTTTCCGTAGATGGTGATGTTAAGTAGTAGTATATGTATGCCCCCACCGAATGTCAAGATCGAACTTTTCCCGCGTCCATGCCCCATTTTGCACACGTTTTTCAACCAATTTTTAAAATTTCATGTCTCTTGATATGGAACTACTTTTTCTGGCATTGGATGTGATGTGTTCTAAGTCAGATGTTCCGAGTTTGAGATGCTACTGTGACGGTCTGATCAGTGTAAAATTTTATCTGATTTACTTGAAACTAGATAAATTCCGAGTGAGTGTGGGCTCACGTTGATGTGACATTTGCTGCAGGCACATATAGCGGTGTAGTCTTGCTAGTAGATTTGTGATTGTTGTGAGAAATACTAAGAATAGATTGCTCTCGTAATTGAGTTCTATGTAATATCCGTTTCAAGCAAATGCAAAATTGTCTCCTCATAATTGAGCTATTAAACGCCTGCGTGTGTGGAATTGATTTTGTTAATCTGATAATTAGCTTATGAAACTTAAATCCTTATCCTTCTAGTTAGATTAACATATCCAGCTAAGAAACTAATGTGCATACAATTAGTGACTATCAAATTAAAAAAAAATCAAAGTATATCAACTGTGTAGTTACTTTTTAACTTTTCTAATCTCCCTTATTTTCAAATGAAACTTACCACACTGATGCGACATGGTTCAAGGAACATTTGTGCAAAATTTCGCATAAATTAAGTGACGTGATCACGAGTTACGTAACAATGACGTCATAATCGCAAAACATCACTAAAATCACCGTATGGAAAATTTGGTGTTTATGTAAGGAGAATACTCATATTCAGCATATCTAATTAACATAGATGTGCTCCAGGTTCAATTTCCTATCGGTTGGTATACAATATAGTAACATTTAATAATTTTTCAAGACATTTTTGAAACTACTTGCCAATCTTTTGATACATACCGCCATATTGACTTTTATTTCACAAACAATTTTTCATGAAAACGTTGGCAAGTAAATTTCCCAAAAAGTCATAAAATTTCAGGGTTGAAACATTAGTCTGTGAAAAGTTATTAAAAAAAGTTTCCGAGGGGGGGCCGAATCGGGTTAATTTTTAAGATTCTTTTTTCTTTTGCTGTATACTGTGAACATTTCTAAAACTTTCACAGCTGAACAAAGATCTTTCATTCCTTTCATTATTAATATATCTTTACAAAATTTTTGCAAATTTAAGAATTTTTTCAAATTTAAGAAAGTTTAAATGTCTGTCATGAAAATTTACAATAGAATAATGCTGCAAAATTAGCGTAAAAAATATAAAATAATAAAATAAAATTGAAACAAAACTACACTGTTACTTATGCTTAGTTTATAATTAATGTTGTCCACTACAGTGAGTAATTTTTAAATACTTAATGTAAAAAAAAACGTCAAACTGTTGTTTTGGTTATCAAAATACAATAACGTACTGCAGCTAATACAGTAAATGCATTAAATAGAAAATAAGGTTTTTATGAAAGGATGCATGAGAAACGTCCGAATACGGGTCCCGTATACCTTATACCTACTAATTTGTTCCATATATAAATGACCGTATTTAACCTTATTTAACCTGGGCTTTTGGTCCCTGCAAAATCCTTGTATAACTTCAGTTTAAGTTTGAAAGTGTTATTGATATCAGTTAGATACTTATTAACAATTAAGCTTTGCTTTTTTTATAAGCGCTTTTTTCTACCTCAACTCAAAATGGTTGCCATAACAACGTCTCCGAGCACCATTTTGAAAATGTTTTTCCACGATAATCTTTCCAAATAAATTTTAAGTATACTCAGAGAGTTTCAAGCTCATAGCTTTTACAGAAAAATAGATATTCACTAATAACCGGAAGGGGGGGGGGGGGGGTTTACCCCCGGGTGAAATAGGGTTAACAGAATTTCATGCTGAACAAACTATAAAAACCAAAATCTAATTCTTATGAAATAAAAGCTATGTTTTAAGTAAAATTTTTAAAGAATAATGCTGACAAATTATCCTTAAATTGATAACGTTTCAATGTCACGTTATTCGAACTACACAAAATTGCGTAGAAATCTAGCTCTTCGATAATTTTTTTGTCATTCAAGGTAGCAGAATACATTTAAAAGTGACAAACCAAAACATAATTCGCGTTCTGCAAGTAATTTCATTCTGCTTTTTTCATTCTTTAATGTTTTGATAGATTTTGGTAAACTCAATCCGTCTTTTCCATAAATTAAAGATAATATGTAAGAGTCAAAAAGTTATTTGATCAAATCAATTTTCGTAGTTTGGTGGTCTTCCTACTTTCAAATGTTGCTAAAAAAAAAACAATTAGATTAATATGTGATTTATTGGTGATTATGTAGCTTATAATAAGGCAAAAGGTTTCTTCTTGAATAGAAATTACCTCTATTATTTTTGTTATAATTTTAGGTGATTGAAAAGTTAATAAAACTGAGGGATTTAAATCAGATTTTTTCCCAAACAAATACCAAAAGGTATTTTTAAGCAAAAAAATATTAAGGAATATGAGGAAAAAAATATACTAAAATATTTTGTATTTAGAAGATCAATTTTCCTAATTTATTTTTTGAAATATAAAGATTCTCTGAAAGGTTTTAAAAAGTTTTCAAGAAAGCATACACTGCGATGCATTTTTTATTCAAAAAAAATGTCGAACCTTCCCCATGCTAAATTTAATGACCATAACATTTTCTACCCTAACCTCGCTCCTAGAGCCTCTGGAAATGGCTGATGAAATTTGTCAATCTATTTGAAATTTTTTCAATGGACACTTGCATAGTTGCATATATTGAACAAAGTAAATTTGCTTGATTGAAGCAAGTTTTCAACAGCCGTTTCCAGAGCCTTCATAAAACAGCAAGAAAAAGGCTGTCCTCTATCCTTAAACTTTTTATCGCTGTATCGAATTGTTCAATTTTGCCTGACTTTCTTAGAGAGAATTCCTATATGCTATTAAAAATGAATATCAGAAAGAATGAATTTGAAAAGTAATCGAAGGTCTCATAATAATACTTCTATGAATTAATATGACCTTTGAACCGGTTTTTCACAGTCTGGGAAAAGCTGGTTGGAATATATGTTGAAATAATTGACATTCATAATATAGTTTTAATGACAGTTGCTAGTAGACTGATAATACGCCAAGCTTATGATTTTTATATATCGGTATGCTCAAGAAAATACTTTACCTTTTCATTATTCACTCTGAAAAATTTGAATATGTGCTGAATGAATCAATGTAATATTGCAAGATTTTGTAGCAAAATTGATATTGTTTCTAAAAAAAAATATATCAGTGAGAAGATTTTTTTTTGAAAAACTTTTCCAACATTAAACCCTACGAAATAAAGAAAAGTGGTGTTTATCCCTACAAATATTCTAAAAGTTCACATAATATTCTATGTCGGTGCCAATTTTCACGTAAATTGAAAATGATTTGCGGATTTTATCAAGGACAAAAACTAGAAATAATGGCATACATGGTTGATGACAAACTCCGGTCTTGCAGTTCGTATTTTCTTGATTGTTTGGAAAATATCAACGAAGTGTTCTAATTTCAATTGTTCCATCAATATTGATATTGCTATGAATGTCCCACTTCTATCAGCACCATCACTAAAGAAAAAAAACATTTTTTGCATTAAAAAACGTTGAAGAATCTCACCGCGAGATATATGCGGAGAATGAAAGACGAAGCTACGTTCCCTAACTTTAGACAAGAGTGTCAAAGATGATTAACTGACCTGCACATAACAACAATTGGTGATTCTTTTGTTCCTTGTTCGTTTGATACTGTATCCAATAATTGAATGATGTCTGATGAACTTTCAGGAATATCATTATTTGGCCATTTGACATAGTTGAATATTGTTACGTCCAATGTCTCCTTAAGAATATACAAAGAGCTGTGCTTTAATTAAGAGTCCCACAACACACTAAAACGTCGAAACTATAAGATTTGAAAAGATTTCCGAAAACCTGAAATACTGCGGTACTCTTTAATTCTTATCTCAGATAAAAATTAATAGACCGCATGATATGATAACACGATACTGAAAGAGCAAGCTAGTTTTTAAAGCAGCAAACATTCAAAAAAACATTCTTCGAACTGTTTCATATTCCTCATGGCATTCAGAAAAAAAATAGAATTTTTTGAACTAACCTTTGATTTAGAGACTGTTACGTTTCTTTTATCCTTGATACTATCCAATACTTCAGATATCAGAGAGACCTTGATTTTGTCAAATTCAACAGTATGATGTGGAAGTGGCCAAAACATTTCGTATTCCTTTTTGAACAAAAAAAAAAGATCACTGAAGTCAAAGTTTATCCCCAGTACATATATAAATACGTAGAAGATAGTTTGTCCACTCAACAAATGATAAAATAAGGTTGAGAATTGAGAGACTTTAACAACTAACTTAAGCTATATGTCCTGAAAGCTTTACATGAGTATTTTACACGGAGTATGTTTTATAAAAAGATTTCAGCGCTACAACAAGGACACAAAGACGCCGTAGTTTGTGTGACAACTCTCTGTGCACCCGAAAATTAAAATGGATGATCTTTTAAAAGAATAAACTTTTGCGGATTGGAAAAAACTAAAGTCCGCAAAATTTTCTCTAACAAGGCTTTCTTCTAGGTAATTTTGTACGAGATGAAATAGGACTAAAGTTAAAATTTTACAGGGTGCCTCAAAAAATTTAGGCTTTTGTAGAGAATTCATCAAAAAATCCATAAGGCAATGGAATAAATAACAACTTTTTATACACTCTAATGGCATTTTTTTACATGATTGATGTTGAGACACCCTGTACGTTCACGCTTACCTTATTTCCCTCACTTAACGCATTCAACATGACGATAGTTGAGACTTTCATTTCAAAAACCATCTGCCAAAATGCTGCCGTTGTTGATGGTAGAGGATGCTGAGTTGCAATAAAAGCATCTTTTGCATTGTAACCCTTGAAAGAAAAATTGAGGATAAAAAGCAAATATATTCCTTGCTGGTAGAGAATGTTGTGCTGTGATGAAAGCATATTTCAATTTGAAACCGTAGTACAAAAAGTTCAACACAAAAAAATAAACGCAACAACATAGTTCTTGTGGGATCAAAAAAATTACGTGAACAATCCCATTTATTACCATTATTTTTGTCAAATTCAGGACGAAATTTAAAAAACTACAAAAATTTGAACTCAAGAACAATTTTTAAGATCTTTGAAATCTTTAAAAATACAAAACATAAACTCGAAGGAAATTTTAAAAGTAGACAAAGTATTTTGTACCACTTTTCAACCAATGTTACGTAGTGAATTCATTGGCAATTCAAAATAGTTCCAGCATATTTACTCTTTCACACAATAAACAACGATTTTTATTGTTGATTGTAGAATTTTAAAAATAATATTTTTGGGGATGGGTATATAGAGTGCGCTTATATTTTAATTGTCAAATTAGACCACTGTTCACATCATTCGCCGACCGTAAAACCTACTGTAAAACATTCTTACGTTAATAAAAACTGCATTGATATAATCAACTCCTTCTTCTTCATTTGAAGCTTGTAAAATTACCCTTGAAAGGTTGCCTGGAAAATTATTTGAAAAAAGTGATTATTCCAACTATTACAGTATAGCAGAATATTATAAATTATGCGAAATATTACAAACTTTACCAGAAAATAAGGTTATTATTTCAGAAGTTTTAAGATTATATTCTTTACGTTTGGATGGTAGAAAAATTATAAGGTTTCTGAGTTCGCAGTCCTGTTTGTCGTTTAAAAAGACATGCGCCTCTCCGCATAGGGAGTTAAAGCAAAACATTCTTCCACATAGGGCTTTCACCAATTTTTCCAGCTGAGTGAAGAATAGCATTAATAGGTTATACTTACTGGGTATTATATTGTTTCGGTTCTTTGCTTTATTTGCTGCCAAAATTCCAGCACTTGTTTCCTTCTCAGACAGATATTTTGTTACTGCATTTAGCCTCTGTTAAAAATTAGATAGAAAAGAATTCATATAATTTTACCTTAAAACATTTTTTGAAATGTTTCTTTTAAAGTGGATTATAAAATAAATTATACCAAAGAGAATAAAACATTAAACCTTTGGTAAAAAGGTTTGCGTTTCTCTTATTTCAACAACGAAGGTCTTTTTTTTAGCCTCAATTCTAGGCAATTGAAATTAGATATATTTTCCAAAAAAATAGTACGTTCTATTTTAAATATGTGAGTTTAGGTAATTGAGATGCGCTACACAAAATAGCTCTCTAATTTCTAATCATTTGCAGATATTTTAAAATTTCACTCTTTCTCTTAAGACATAAAAAGAAAAACTAATAGTTACTTACTTCAAATTGTAGTTGGTAGCCATTTTTGTTGGTGCCGTTTTGGCTTTGTTGAAGTTTCTTATTTTCAGCGCCTAGTTGTGATACGTCAATTTCAGTAACACCACATGTTAACGATTCATTTATCGCTTCGTAAATAAACATGTATTGATCCTGAAGTAATAAACACCAGCAATTTAATATGGTTTAGCGTTTGCTACTGCTATCTTAAAGCAGCGTGCAATGTATTGTTGAGCCGATGTATTTTTTTGATTGCATAGAGCATAGAGTTAATGCAAATATAATAATCGTTTTTGTTATTATACTAATCTGTACTTTCCTCATGGAGGGACCAATTGGCCACTTGCTATTACGTGGTAAGCCCTTCAGAATGTTACAAATTTGTACAGAATCAGAAACAGCTGATCATGTATTCCCTCGCCCCCTCCCCCCCCCCGTCAACACGACGACAGCAATAAAATGTGACCCCTTGTCTGTTAGCATCGTCACTGTCATCGTCACCGTCTTGCGCAGGCTTGGTTGTTGCCATATGGGATAGTGGAGTAGTTGATCAAAAGCCCAATGACTTTCCGAAGACGAACGAATAGAACTCCTCTTCTCCACAATCTTGCAGTTCTGTAAAGCTTATAGTGCAGATATGAAAATTATAATATGTAAAAGAAGTTTCAAAGTGCCATACCTCCGTTTGAACCATGTGTATTCTTCTTGTTCTCATGAAATTGACAAAGTTGAATATGTCTACAATCCCTTCTTCAGCTGCTAGTTGCAATATATTATCGATACATACAAACGTTCCTGTGCGACCTACACCAGCGCTATATATATATATATATATAATGAAATTAAATATAACTAAATTCTGTTTGGAAACCGCTTGTGAAAGTTAATGCTTCAGTTTAACCCTATTCAGCCCAGGGTTTTAAAGCCAGTTCAGGCCTGCATAACTTTACTAATATTTATTATTTTGGAATCAAACTTAACATACTGATGAAACATGGTATAAGAAACATTTGTACAAAGTTTCGTGTAGATTGAGTCACGTGATCACGAGTTACCTAACAATGACGTCATAATTTCGAAACATCACTAAAATCATCGTCTGGACAATTTTGAGCTATTTTGAGCATAATAATCATTCTCTGCATGTTTTATTGACATATATTTGCTCTACGTTCAATTTCCTATCGGTTGATATACAATATAGTAACATTTGAAAATTATTCCAAAAAAAATTCTGACATTTCGGAAATCACTTGCCAATCTTTTGCTCATGCAGCAATAATTTTTTTATCAAAACTTTTCAGAGCTCATAAATTTCAGTTTTCATCTAATGAGTGCAATCGGTAATTTATAAACTTATAGGTAAGGAGACATATAAGGATAGAGATAGTCAAGAAAACACAAATCACACTATTCATTTTTGCAACTTTAACCTACATCCATATCATTGCAATTGATAATATTTAGGCCAGCACCGGAGGGAGTGGTCGGGTGTGATCGACTTCCCTTTTAGAACAAAATGCGCCTTTTGCTCCATGATAAGCTATTTTTGTTTTTGTATTTGGATGCTTTTCATAAGATTATATTTGGAAAATCCCCTTTCTTAAACGAAACCACTTCAAATTTGTCACGGTAAGGGCCTGATGTTGGAAATTTCAAACAATACCTGCAATGTACCAATATTGGGGAATGTGTCATCTCAAACGGATGGTCCTTTCGAATTCTATTACGGAAACTGAGGATGTCCGACGGATACTGCGGCACACCATGGTCAGGCCAAGCAAGGTAGTGATATTGTTGCACTGTGCGAATTTTCTTTTTGTTTATCTGACATTGAATAAATACAATACATTGTTTTCATTATTCACTGGAGGATATATTTCCTAAGTTTAAAATTTTCTGTAACTCAAAAATAATTGTTTCAGTATTTTGATTAATTGATAATGCGTTCAAAACTTAGTCCTTTAGTTTTTATCAATTGATTTAATGGTACTGAAATCAACAAAATGGTAGATATGACTCCTATGAGGCAGTTTTCAAAGCTACAACCAAGAGCAATGTATCAGACCATCAAAATAAACGTTTCGTTACCTTATAGTAACGTTGCTTAATCACATGTACTTTGATCTTTAACACGTTACGCCTCTCAAATTTTGCTGGTATTTTTAAGTTATATAAATGATTAAACTATCATACTTTGTATGTGACTTTTCAACAGAAAGTTGTGCTAAACATTTCCAATGTAACAAATGATTTCACCAGCAAATATCTTCAGTGTGCACTGTTTATTTTTACCAATGAAAATTATCGGTAAACTTAATCTAACAATGTGCTTTTTACTACCTGTCAATTACCATTGTTTTTCAAAACATTGATGTTACCATTATAAGCCTCACGTTCTTGAACCAGTACATAAGGATCTCAATTTTAGCCCTAATTGCTACCTCAAAACCTCCAAAATCTTCCATTCGAAATCATTTTTTTTATTGTATATGTAAAATTTGTACAGAGTTAAAGATCATTTATTACCTTTTTCAGTGAGAATGTTCGGATAAGAAAATCAGCGTACGTATCTGTTGTGTTTATTGTTACTTCAAAATTCCCGTAAGTTGTCGTGCCAAGCTCTGGCCAATATTGCTCACATTTTTTCTAAGATAGTAATTGTAAGTGATTATTGACAATATGTTAATAGTTATGTCTAAAACACTAGCCTCAATCATGGATAGACTAAAACAAAAAAGATAGTTTACCGATTGGTATTTGTATATGATATACCTCTACTACAGACGAATCAGGTCAAAATCTTATAGTAAAACAGGAAATTTAAGACATTTTCTTTTAATTAAAGTTGCACTAAGATAATCAAAACCGATTAGATACGCAAGAAAGAAAAAAAAATCAGAGAAAAACAAATTAAATAAAAAAAGTAAGTGGTACGGTAACGAATTATAGTTTGTTATTATGATCTACTCTAATATAAGCTAGTTACTTTAAATCATAAAGATTCAGTGACGAACTGTAAAATATTTAACCTTGCTTGAATTTTGTATGGAAGGATAAAAATAATCACCCACAATTTCTTTCACTAAGCAATAGAAGTATTTATAAAGTAATTATTTAAAATCTAAATCTAGCTAATAATCAAAATACAGTATCTCATTCCAATGCACTCTAACTTGACTATAGTTTAGGAGGCTGACTGACTTTACATCTTGATCGAGTTCGCTTCGAAAAGAATAGTCGGTACATAAAGATATAACATTGGAGATACGATTCACGTTTTGTTTTATTGGTTAGTCGAGTTAAGCTTCAAATTAATTGGCTGGAAAGAAATTTCAACCGTTTCCAATGACATCTTAAACGTTTTTTATAAACTATATACTCTAAGATATAATACTGTCAACAAAGATATATTGCGTTATGTTATGTATTATCTACAATTTTTTTAACCCGCAAGGCATGACTTTATATGAATATACTAGGACAGAAACATCCAATAAGCCCTAATAAATAAAGATTAACAAAATCTAGCAAGCATCAAATCGTCTCAGATCAAGTTACTTTTTCCTGGAGTCTCAAATTGTAGATCGAACACATAAAATTGAAGAGCCCAAAACACAAACAGGAAACCAACAGATAATTTGTAATTATGCCTCGCTAGATGCTTTCGATTTTTGCTTTCCATTTCATACCTAAATCCCGTATAGGACGATCAATGAAGATAAATACAGTGAATAAGTGTAATAAGTATCCTTGTAGTTGAATCTGTTCTTATCACACATTTATATTAAGCAGTTGTATGGCATATAAAACATAAAATACATACAGCAGACCTGCTAGTTGAAAACAGTCCCCGGTTGAAATTACCAAATCTTAATATCTTGATACCTTGTTTTTTTCGACTAGTCTGGTAGAGATAACAATGACAGAAACCTCTTGTTCCCAAATCATTTGCCAGAAATCATTTAGCGATGCAACGTTTGGACCTATAAAAGTAGATCGGCATAGTGCGACGGCAATGTAATAACAAATTTGATAAAATTGTGTTACTGAAAATTTGTTAACGCTGAGCTAGTACAGCGAAAAACCAAAAAGTTTAATTTACATTTGAATTTGAGAGTTATGCAAATAACAATGAATATTTTACCTTGAGAGGCGATATACTGATTTGGCATGCGATATCCCTAAAACAAATATATTGCCATAAGTTAGAGGAATGCCGATTTTCCAAAGAACATATAGAAACTTTTTTGCATGGAATATAATCTTCCGCGTGCAGACACTTTCATATTAATTAATTATAGGAGCAAAATTTAAATTTACACTTAACAGGACTGTATAGCCAGTCTCTCCTTGAGAGAGAGAAAATATTGTGATTTAGCGCTCTAGGCTGCCAGATAATGCATTGTTTTGGATAAAATAAATGAAAATATCCACTTTGTGGGTGTATACCAGATTGAATTTTTAAATTTTCATTGTGCCAAGTATTACTGAAACTTTTTAATTTAACTGAACAGCCCCATCGTTGCTGTTTTTTTGCCAACAATTGTGGAAAGATTTGAATTCTTAGATGCACTAGATAGCTGGAAAGCACATCATTGAAGTTTTTTTGAACAAAGTTAAAGACTTTGATTGACAAAAATATAGAACAAAATAGAAGAAAAGAAAAACTATTCATATAGTATTTTTATTAGAAGGCCCGTACCTATTGAGGAGAGGGCCTCAATAGGTATGGGGCTGACATTTTTCAAAAAATGAAGATCTTCCTTTTGACACAATAACTACGCCAGATTGTTTATATAAATGGCTATAGAGATTTTGTTTGAACTCAAGAATTGTTGTAAGGTCAAGGTGAATAAATCTCTTTGTTTTGTTAAAAAAGTAGATCCGCAAGGGTTTAACTTTCTAGAGAATAGGATACATTAAGGAGTTTAATAAACAAAAGTGCAAATAGCTATGTCACAATTCGTTGTTTGTCAACTTTGTAGTGACTGATGAAAATTTTTTATCAATTTCCACCGCTAATTTGGTGTCTCAAATGCCAGCTCCAAGACTTTTTCACAGTGAAGACTTTAAAAACACTGGATTTAATTAATGTTCTTACATGAATGTGTGAAGCATTGACGTAATCAGAATTATCATTTGAGGCTGATTGCAAATTTACTCTTGAATGATTATCTGCAACAAAACAAAACTAAAAGATTCAGTCGAAAAAAAGTAGATGTAAAGTAAACTTAACTACAAATTTTTAAATCTGTAGCAAGGATAATTTTATATTCTATAAACATCTTTGATTGGGTCAGTAGTTTGATGACGAAAATATAACTCAGAAGCTCCAATTTTAGAATTATAAATTGTGATTTATTTAGAAATAAAAATTCACACACAGGACGTTTCGATCATCATCCGATGGTCATTGTCAACTAAATAACAATAAAATATTTAAAAAATTATATGAATAGGTTAGAGAAAGTTGTTTTAAAAAAGCTATAAAGTTTATATATTCAATATTTCTTTGCCCTCGTCTATGACCAAGAAGCGGTCAATGCTATATGGTGTGTTGCTCAATTAAAAACACCAAAAACGAATGGAATTGAATTGTGGCAAATTGAAAACGACATATAGCTAACAAGTTTGAGATTACTAAAGCAAGACCAGTACAAATTAATAAAGAGCTTAAAGTAGTTAAATTTTAAATTTAAAGCTAATAAATAATTCCACGTACATGTGACGATATTTGCATATCTGTTCTTTGGTTTTAAATCTGGTAACACTGCATCTGTCCACTCATAGAGCTGACCTGAACTCAATTTCTATAAATAAACAGATAGAAAAGTTAATCAAATATCAAATGAAAGATTGGATGGATTTATAACATGGGCTATTTATAAATTTGAAGATGTAAAATCGATCTTTAAACATTTTGAAATTTTTAGCAAAATTTAAAGAAAGTAAAGACTGCTACCAGTTAACCTAGCTTTGCACAACGTTTTCTTTATTACGACTTTAATTTTAGATATTGCAGAATATTTTGTTATTAAAACTTTTAAACCAGATACCGGCAAGCTCTGCACATACGAAGTCCCAAACTATCATTAAAACGTGACATTATCTTCAATTTGCTGTATTTTCCATACAACCCTTTGCTGACGTCCTTTCTCTTAGCCGTTTTTATACGTAAGACAGGCAAAGGACGCTATCACAGTGCGAAGTCGAACTACCCTAAAAGCCCGCTTTTCCTCCATACGATCATAAATATTCCCACAGGCTTTAAAGAAAACAATGTTTCATTACGCTGTATTCCGCCTTTAACTCTTCATTGTTGTTCTTCTTGAGTTCCAACCAATAAGCAGGAAATTCCAATACGTCTAACGGTGTGTGCTCAGGATCAATCACAACGATGGAGGGTGGGTTTCGAAGCGTATTAAGATTTTCATAAGTCGATTCTGAAAAAAAAATTACAGTACTCTCATTAAGACAGACCATTAATCTTATAAGGGGCCTTCAAAAAATTGAAATGACTATCTCCCAAACTTCTGGGGGATGAAAAATTTAAGAAAACGATGCTTAGTATTTTTCCCATTAATCATTGACTATTTACCACACAACTGATGGATTTATTCATATTGGGTAAATGTCTAAAAAGGAATCGTCACCTTTTTTCAATTATTAATTAAATCAGCGAGGCTTAAACAGCCATTAAAGTATCCTCAAAAGTTGTGGTAGATGAAAAATGGAATGAAGAAATAAAGAACTCGTCAACAACGCTAAATAAGTTTCAAACAACGAATTATTCTCATATTTTAAGGTATGGGAGCATTTACCAGGTGGCGTGCAAAAAAGCCCTCCTCTTTGTTGAATACGGTTAATTATTGCAGTTATCAATTATTGCGCCTAATTTGCCATATAAAAAACCCATATTTTGCGACATAAACGCGTTTTCAGGATTAATTGGGGATAACGAGGAACAAATGTTGATGGTTCGTCACTGTAGTGTATGGAATAAAACAAGTAAGGAGAAAATGCAACATTTTAGAGCTTAATTTATTTTGCAACATAAATAGACATTTACTGAGATCATTTATTTTTAATCACCACCTGGTGGTTCTCATGTCTATTTATATGACAATAAAATGTAGCAATATATTGTTGAAACTGTTATACAGGGTGTCCTAAAAAAATTCGGCCCGCGTTTTCAAACTGTTATAACTTCTTGTATATTTAGAAATGTTTCCCGATTTTTATACCATTAGAAAGGATTTATTTAAAGCTACAGAATGATATAGGTTTTAATCTACATCGTTAGATATTTTTCGGATTAATAAGGATTCATTCCTCTGTTACGGTTGTTAATTTCTTAATCATCAATTAAGACGGTATTTAATGGGCAATTATTCTTTTGT
>JAUBWS010050901.1:7390-18117 GCA_032270445.1 Darlingtonia californica
TTTGATAAACCTTGGACATCTAGTCTGCTTACTGCGGTACTTCTAGGTCTCTACCCAAGAGTCCAACACAGTAAAATTATTTTTTCGGCTATGACCAATAAATTGGACATTGGCACTTATATAAGTGGTTTAAGATCTCTCCAGAAGAACAAAGAATCAGATTTGTTGAAGAAAACTCAAGCTAGCGTATTAGTTAAAAGATCAATAGAAGTCTTTTAAAGTTCATGAATGCTTCAATTATTCATTGGATATGTCCGAACCATCTTCAGATCGGTCGGAAATATGTCCTGCGCATCGAAAAGGTGTATCAAATGGTGGAAGAATGTCTATGTTAAATTGAGCTGTTGCTTTGCATGAAGTTTGGAAGAAGTGTTAGTGATCTATTGGTGTTTACATATTACTTTTATGTGTTATCATGATTAAATTATAGGTGTAAAGATCAAGAATGCTTGTATGAGCACCCATTGCATGTACCACAAGAACCACCGAAGCCTCACGACCCCCCTGTACACCAAGGTATTAAGAACATCATTGATATAATAATATGAATTCATAACTCTTTTATATTTAAGCAGCAAACTTATATAATTTTTAAGTACCAATATCTAAAAAAATCAAAGAATCTTGGATCCCCGATTTTCGGAAAGAGGATATCAAATAAAAACGGACTGATAGAAAGAGAAGCAAGGCAATATTTTCATAAATATTTTTCGTTCCTCTATCTTTGTTTTAAAGCGGTTAGCAGATCCATATAACGATAAATTACTTAATCAGTGCCTTTTCTTCTGAAATTCACTCTTTACTCTATTGGCCCTTTTCATCTTACCTTAAAGGGGGGAAGTTGAAATTCAGAAAACTGTCTGACCTTGTTGAAAGTTTATTTAGTTGATTCAAAGTAACAATGGTCTTATGGTTATCCTAGCCATTGCGCGAGCATTCTCCTTTTGATATAGTTGTTTGCTCAAAGATTATTTTTTTAAAAATTTAAACTGATTAGAGTATACACGTTCCTTGTTTGCAACATTTCTAAGGACCATAGTATATAGTATATAGTTTGTTATTAATATTGAATTTATTTTCTTTCAGTAGATACATCAAGAAAAAGGGAACTATCTGCCCTTTTAACAGCCTCTTCCGCTAACAGTAGCAGTAGTAAAATACCCAAAGGGGACGTAGAAGCACGTATTAACGAAATCTACGAAAAGAGGAAGCGTGAGTTAGCACAAGAACCAGTGGATTTGCCTTTGAAGCGAGAAGAAGTAATTGGTACATCTTCTGATCGAGATTTTGATATCTACGAAAGACGTCGTCGAGAATTGCTAGCAGATCCAGCCTTCGAGAGGGATAGATTTCCTCCACGAGATCGAGAACCACTTGATCCTCTCTATGATCGACCTCCTCGAGAAATTTCTGGAAGAGGTAACAACAATTTGGTTTCAAGTATTTTAATCTTTTTTCATTTTGTATATAGCTCTAGTAATGTTTGTGTACACTGATTTATTGTTTCAGATCCACTTTACAGGGATCAGTGGGAAAGAGATCGTTACTATCGAGATCCTCTTGCTCCACCAAGAGACCCATTGCTCGATCGTCTTCCTCCTAGAGATCCACTAGATCGTCTTCCTCCTAGAGATCCACTAGATCGTCTTCCACCTAGAGATCCACTCGATCGACTTTTGCCAAGAGATCCACTCGACCGACTACCACGTAGAGACCCACTTGATCGACTCCCACCTAGAGATCCACTTGATCGACTTTCGCCAAGAGAACCACTTGATCGTCTTCTTCCTAGAGACCCATTGCTTGACCGGCTCCCACCTAGAGATCCACTCGGTCGGCTCCCACCTAGAGATCCACTAGATCGACTCCCGCCTAGAGATGCGTTGTTGGATCGTCGTTTTCCTAGAGATCCATTGTTGGATCGACTTCCACCAAGAGACCCATTACGTGATCCGTATGGAGATCTTCCACTTAAAAACGAAATTGCAATTCGTAGAGAACGAGAGCGAGATATTTATAGGCCACCTTCGATGAGTGAAAGAGATTGGTTGCATTACCGTGACGATTATGAGCGTAGACGAGAGCTTGATCGTGCCCCAACTCGTGTCATTAACTACGATGAACCGAAGACGATTGACTATGGACATGGAAAGGAACCACCAAGAGATCCGCCACCTGCTAGAGAATCCTATGATAATACCCCACGTGATCGAGACTTGCCTCCTCCAAGCAGATCCCAGGATTCGTATGATGGGAGATCTAAGGATTCTTATCAATCAAGAGATTCAAGAGATGTTCGAGATCGATATGATGATCGCAAATCGAGTGATTCGCATCGAAGAGGCAGAGATAAGGATTCGTCGCGTGGCCGCGATCGAGATCGTGATCGTGATAGAAGACGTGATCCTTATGAGAAGAGTCGTGATGAGCGTGATAGGTCTAGTCGAGAAAGAGACCGCAGTTGGAACAGGGATCGTGATAATAGAGGGAACGATAACCATCACTACAGACGACCTGAATCTAGCAGTAGTAGTAGCAGTAAACCATCAGACTATCTCCGTCGCATGGAAGAGCGTGAACGTGAACGCAATCAAAGAGACAGTTTCCGAGATTATGAAATGCTCTACGAGAGAAAAAGTCCAACTACAATACCGGATTATCCTACGGAACCACAACGAATACCGGAGGAAGAACTGAAGCCAGAAATCATATCAGCTTCCGATATACTTGATCAGCCTGGGCGCAGCACAAGACCTAGTAATGTGAGTACTATAATTTTTTTGTGGTTTATGCATGCATAATTTGTCACAAATTAAACGTTTATGTGATATTATTTCAGATTGTTATTATCTTGAGAGGTATTCCAGGCGCTGGAAAGTCTTTTGTTGCAAAGCTCATCAAGGTTTGTGAATTTTGTTGACTTTCGAATAGCATTAATAACAAAAGCTAATATTTCTTGTATGTGAAATTTTGTATTTTTTTCTAGGAGAAAGAATCATATCATGGTGCACAGCCCCCAAGAATATTAGCATTGGATGATTATTTTATGGCAGATGTGAGTTATTATGGAAAACATGTTCTTTTTATATTTTGGCGATCTGATTGACTTTTTGAAAAAAATATTATTGTTGGTTTCTCCCAGAAAGCAATGGTTTAAGTGATCTTAGCAGGGCTTAAAACTTTTCTTAAGTCAAACACTCTGGATCATCTTTTTCCACTAAATAGGTATACAAGAACACCTGTTACATTTAAATGGGTTAAATACTTAAACAAATACAATTATTAGTAATTATAATTTATACCTCTTGCTATTTTTATAGGAAGAATATGTTTTCGAGAAAGACATGGAAGAAGCATATAGATCAAGTTTGTTGAAATCCTTCAATAAAACATTAACAGATGGATTCTTTCCAATGGTCATAGTTGATACTATTAATGATAAGGTAAAAGTTATTCTCTTGTCAGATAAAAGCGCTATTGACTTAAAGCCACCTGTCAGTCTCAAATCTAGAGAGTAGGCCAACAACTGTGGTTGTGTGCAAATGGCACCTTCTAATGATATGAAAATAATATACTCCCCTCAATAGATGTTTGTTTACTTCTGGATTGGACTATTATACATGTCTTGCACCTTATTTAAGCATTTTGTTTACAATTTTCAGAAAGTTGGACAAAAATAAATTCGAAAAAACGTAACCGTCTGAAATTCGACAAAATTTGATGGCAACAGTTCAACTTCAATTGAATTGTGAAATGTACCGGTGCCATTTTTTTTAATAGTGCTTAACCCAGATCCATTCAGTCTCGCTCGTAAAATGCATTGAAGTTTGAAATCATATGGACACTAAGCAAATTATGTAGCAGTTCTACTTGTCCAACATGTGTCTGACAACAAATATTCAGTAAGCACTGGGCGTTTTTTTAAAAGGTTGTTCCAACGTATATTCGAATATTGAAACAACTTTAAAAAACCGTCTACCAGCTGGGTAGTTAACGTTGTCGAGAGTATCACTTATTGAGATATGGCTGAAATACAATTTTCCTTTAGACCAAGCATTTCGATCAGTTTTGGAGTGACGCCAAGCATAAAGGATTTGAGGTATTTATAATTTACATAGATATATATTTGGTATACAGTGTTTATGCTAATAACACTGTTTTTTATGGAAAATGTACATACGAATTTAAAATTTGTGCGAGTACCGATCAAATGCAAATCTCACGTTGTTAATTTCCGTTTGTATTGATCTTTAAAATAAACTAAAGCTTCGCAGGAACCAAATTTAGCATATTTCTACGGTTTTAAAGTGTCTTGCGCGGATTTAAAATGAGCCACGTTATCTGTGAAATGATAATTTTAGTGGAATTTAGTTCCTTTAAAGTATTTATATTTGTTTACTATAGGTATACATTGCAGAACTGAGTGGTGACCTGAATAGTTGTTTAGCAAGAAGTGTTCATAAACGTTCTAAAGAAGATGTGGAACAGGTAATAACACGCTTTTTTATAATCAACACCTTTGTAAGTAACTAATACTAGCCTGAGATTCAACCTTCATGTCCGAAAAACACGATTGAATCTGTCAATAATAAATGAGTGGGTGGAGTTATGACAATATTCCGAAAATCGAGCTTGAAATTGAGCAACACCGAACCTCAACCAAAAATTGGCGTCGCTTAAGCCGTATAGTGTCATTTGTACGATTACGCGCTTTGTCATTTGTACACTAATTTTTTTTTTCAAAGCTGATTCACCTATCTAATGTCTATACCTTACAGAGTTAACATCACTAATGTCTTAAAAACGAATACATAAAATAAACAATTTCTTACAGATGATGAAAGGATGGGAGAAAGCTCCAGTATATTACAAACGTTTAGATGTGTCGTCGATGCTTCAAGATGCGGCTATTGATGAGGTTGAAATGGAGGAGGCTCTAGAAGCGGAGGACAATATTGTTGAGAAGAAAGAAGAAGAAGAAGAAGAAGAGGACGAAGAATTACCGGAGGTAAAGTATTGCTGTTTTTAAATAAGATGTCGGCTTTCAGATATAGATTCCTGTATACTGACCGTCATCATCTCAAGCCTCTATCCATCTTTGTTCTGCTGCGATAGGAGTGAGAAATACGTGTTTTTATCCTCGCTTGAAAGGATATGTTTGTATTAAGAAATACAACTCAAATTTGGAAAGTTTGTTGATCAGCATACATCAATTTTACAAAGTTTTAATGCAATTATCGGCTACTTTAAGTGATGCTTTTAACAAGTTCCATTCTCATACGATCTTTCTCTATATTCTGTGTTATAGATAAACATAGTGCACTCTATCTATTCACTGTATTTTTTAGACATTCCATATTCCTAAAAGTAAATGGGAAACATCAAAGGAAGAAACGCTTGGTATGTTTTATTGTTTGTTAGCTCTCTTAAAATCGTCTGGTTTGTTCCTTAGACGTTCAATATCTAGAAATTTAAAGATAGCTTAGATTTTTCATAAGATTTTGAATCGTTTTTCCCTACTCATGAAAATTGGGTAAGTAGAGAAAAGTCTTGGTATTCAATTTCCAGTTGTTCACAATTTTTTGTTAAATCTTTTCACCCCAACAGTTTCAGTTGTTTGAACATTGTTTCGGCTTATGTAGTTATAGCGAAATCACCATACAAATTAATATATGAGTATCCAATTTCAACCAAATTTTGTTCCTATACTAGAAATATAACTTTTCATTAAAGATCTATAATTTCCCATCAAAGAACTATCGAATGAAACTGGCGGGACAATTGTAGTCCTTGAAAAGGCCTCGAAAAGTCCTGAAATTCATTTTTGATTTTAAGTGGTCACCTATAAGAAACTCATCTATGATTCGTAGTTATTTTTATGCCGTGACTACATACTTTTTCACAATGTTTTTGTTTTTACACAGCTAAACTTGATGGTTTTACAAGAATAAAAGAACATGATAAGAATGATGATGACGTTGAAGATGAAGATGATGATCCATATGGAGAAAAAGAAGCTGATATGAGATTGGGAAAGAAAAGGGTAAGTTGTTTTAACGCGATGTTGTGATGTAATGACGTCCTGGATATTACTTTGTGGTTTTCTTAACCACTTCTATACGGGGAATTTTTATTGTTATTATTTACGAATGTTTACCCAGGATAGCCTCTTCAGTTTCGTTTTTGGACTGTTGTTAACGAGCGACCTGCCTTCCTGTGAAATACCTACAGAGAATCTTATGAATTATGGCGAGTTAATTTTCATAGCCGCAGGCCACATGCCCGCGTCGAATTCGGGACCTCTGAGTTCTAAGCTCAGCGCTCTACCACTCGGCCACGACTCCACCCACATGGAATGTTTAGGAAAGTTTCATCTACAACCCTCCCTAAAAATGGTTGAAAACTAATAAAAAAGATGGGAAAGCAGTGGAATTAATTTGAAACGAAATTTCTTAGTAAAACCCTTTATCTTATCGTCCTCCTTTTGGTTTCAAATTATATATTTGAGTGCCCTAGAGCGCTTTCCTTAATGATTAAAAGAGGTTTATGCTTTTGAATTTCATTTCTGCCCCGGGCTTTTTCGGTCTGGTAATGATAAATCCTGATAGGAAAATTTTAAACCATTTAAATAGGTTCCTTGCCAAATTTCAACCCATTTGAAGCTTTTGTTCCACTTTTATAGCCAATTTTGTGATTTCGCGTTGTCATTATGACCGGTCAACGTTAAATATTTTATAAGAAAGTAGTGAAAATGTTTAAAGAATAGAATTTTAGAAAAAGTCATCAAATATTAGCCGAAAAGAAAACGGTTTGGTAAATGTGGTCAAAATTTATCACTTTTTAAAAGCTTCATTTATTACAATTAAACAAGGAAAACTTTTGCTCGATTTGTGGTTTTATCTGTCTTAAAATATTCTAAGGTTCGCTGGGCTGATCTTGAAGACAAGAAGCAAAGAGACCACCAAAGAAAAATTGGATTTGCAATTGGTATGGATTGGAACATTTTGACAGATCCCAATGCTGAAATACCAAAATAAGATTTATAACTTTGGTAAGTTTATTTTTATTTTTTTGGGTGTTATTTATCTCTGAATTGTTTTAAATATAGTATTATTTATAGTTGTTTTGATTTAATATGGCATGCCAATAAGAACCTGTTAGAAAGATTAAACCTTAATGAAGTATATGATTTTGTGTTTAATTTTAATTTGATAGTTACTAACGTGAAAAGGAGAAAATGTAAAATTCTGAAAAATGTGAAATGCTAAGTACTAAACAAAGTGAAATTTTCAAAAGTTTGCCTTTGCTAGCAAGCAGGAATATAATATAAAAATGCGAGATACTGGGTGAAAGCTCTAGTTAAATAAAGTTTTGATTGAATTGCAAAAATAATTTAGTAAAAAACATCGAAAAGTTATAGGGCAAACAGCATTAAATTAAATTCAGAAGTTGACATCCGCGAGCTGGGAGCCAAGTACAAATGAAAGGCCCTAATATCGATATGAATTCAAACCAAGAAGTAGTTTCAAGGGTTTGTAGATTACCTGAAATACCCAAAGATTAATATTGAATTTTTAAATATCCACTGAAAAATACAAGATGAACTAACATCTAACGAATGAGCGATGAAGTTTTACGCCATACGTCAAGTACGCCGAAATGCGAAGATGAAACCTGAAAATGGTATAAACAAAAGCTTTGTTTTTAAGATGCTCGACGACGGGGAAAAGCATTATTTCTTCACGTAATAACGTGAAGTAGGCTTGTAGAGTGGTATAAGAAATCAAGAAAACTGAAACAACGGGACAAAGTACGCTGATTTAGTTTGGTGCAGCGAGGCAAATGTACCGACGACGATAAATGAGAAAAATATATTTGCTTGGTGCGGCAATGGCCGTACTTGCCCTACACGGTGCGTTGTCCCTTCAAAAGCAGTCAAATGTTTTTGAAAATCGAAAAATCTTTGTAGTGAAGCTTATTTCGAAACACAAAAACAACAGGCGATGAAGGACTTAAAAACCTACTGTATCTTTGAAATAATGTTATTAAGCCATCTTTTTGTTTGTGAAGTGTCTTTAAAGATAGCTGATTTCAGTTGTTTTAAAATAATAATTAAAACAATGCGATACATTGCAACGAAGTTTGCGCTTCTCAAACGCAATACAAGGCGTATTTTGCAACACTTTTAACAATGTCTTTGTTTGTGAACTATCTTGAGTGAAACCAGTTATGAAACTTATAGAAAACAGCAGACACTGGTGATCATCTTGAATACACAATTTTAAAAACGCGGTGCGTTCAGCGAAGCTTAATTTTTAAAACATATACATGGTTGAAAAATGACGGAAAAACCATGGTTTAGTAGATTTTCGAATGTGAAGTATTTTGAATGAAACCTTTTTTTGATATAAAATAACAGGCACTCGTATTGATTTAAGTATATACATAATTTGAACAATGTGATCATCTGCGGCGAAGCTTGTGTTTTTAAACACGATACGGCGCGTGAAAAATACACCTTGCTAAAAATGGTGGAAAGACCTCGCTCTAGTATATTTTCGAAAACTTTTACAAAAATTTAGTTTACCAAACCAGTTTGCAAGTGCTATAACTGAATACATTGGTTATTGTTTTACATATGGATAATTTGAATATCGCGGTGTAGCGTAGCAAAGCTTGTGTTTTTAAAACAAAATCCGAAAACCAACATACAGTATATTTCAAAATACTGTTAAGTAAATTAACGACGTAAAAACGACGTACTTTTTACGTCGTTGACTAAATTTAAAAAATGCGGTACAGTGCATCAACACTTGCATAATACAAGAAAACGTGCAAAAAATGTTGGAAAACACATATATCAAGTATAAACTATGCTATGTTAAAGCGAACATTTCATTTTTGAACATGTTTTGTGTTTTGGTCTTACGATCAAGCGAAATCTGATCGTCTGATGTCTTATATTACTCATGCTACAACCAAACATTTCATTTTGAAATGCTTGTGGAAAAAAAAATTTCTTGCGCTGACAGAAAAATTCCTTGGTTGAAATCTGACAGAAAAATTCCTTGGTTGAAATTTGAAAGGAACTTGATATGTCAGGTTACGATCAATTCATGTTACATTTACATACAACTGAATTTTCGAAAATTTTGTTGAGAAAGTTGATCCAAAGATCACATGCTACAGTATTAACTAACAGTAGTTTTGTGCTGTTCAATGCATATGTTTTATCAAAATAAATTTAGACTATTGTGTGATTTGTTTTAACCATTTTAAGGTTCAAGATGACCAGAAATATCAAACATTAGTATTCTTTAATCGTTATCTATTTATTTTGTTTTGTTTTGCTGTTTTTAAACTTTAATTTTTAGTAGATTTTCTAGCAAGCAGGAAGTTGAATGAAGACTTGAATTTGGTTTTATTTATTATTTACTTTTCATTATTTTCTCTATTTCAAACGTTCTATCAATCGCTAAGTAGTGATTTAATGTGTATTAGCAACTTCCAATATGTAAATTTGCGCAACATAAATTGTTGATTCTATTTCTGAGAAAATGATAATCAGCAATTCATGCTTGATTCTGATTTTTTAACCCTTAGAACAAGCAAAATCTTTCAGAGAGATTTTCAACAATTGATTCTCTAATTTTAATCTTTGAATTCCTGGACACTACAGAAAGGCGTTCTGGAGTTATATGCCTTCAAAAGCGTAGCGGTGCTTTAGCCAAATCTGGATTCATGTATCTACGATATCTGTCGATATCTAAGGGTTAAGTACCTTTTTCATTGCGAGGAATCAAAATAGAATGAGATCCCTATCATTTCAAATATTGGCAATTTTTTCGTTGTATGTCGGTTATAGGCGCGTAAAGATTATTGCTATGAAGACATTGGTTTTGTTATGAAGATTACTGCTGGATGTGGGTAGATCCACTTCACAGATGATACTGGTTTATTTTCTTGTTTTTTCAATGGACTCTGTTTTACCTTCATGGCGTGCGTGCTGAAGGATATAACAAGCAAGATTGACAGTTGGTGCAGAAACGAATTGCTGTGACTACCAGATTCATTAAAATGAAGAGAGTTTTTTTATTATACAGAGACTTATAGGGATTTTTTTATTTTATCATAGAATGTAACAGTTTACTTTTTTAACGAAACAGTATACGAGTACTTATTTGTCAGAAGTTTTCCTCTTGTTATCACGTTGATCGGTTACTCAATGAAGAAAATTGGGAGGTACAAGAAACTTTCATAAAGAAAAATACGCGCGCAATACTCTTGTCAATATCATTTAGCATACTTTTAAAGAATAGTTTATATATGGCGAGAGAGATTAATCGATCACGTAAACAATTTTTCGAGCGCCCTACCAAGCGCGATCGCGTTTGCTCGCGTCTTATTGAAAAAAACTGTTTCTCTTCAAAATCATATAAACAATTTGCTTGGTTTCCTTGAAAATGTTACTATACAGTACCGAATTAGCGAGGGGAGGGAGGGGTGCTGGAAAATTATTCAAATGGAATAATGGTCAGCGTCAAGTCTCTTGAATTCTTTGAAGGACAGAGTAAGAACCCAAAGCGAAACACCTGTTGTCTTACTTTGAGGGGGAAGGTGTAGAGATATTAATTACTAGTGTACAAAATTTGTCTAAAGAACGTGTACACGGTTTACACCATTTAGAATGCGTAATGAAATTCTCTTAAATTTGACCAATTTTTTTT
>JAUBWS010050912.1:0-18116 GCA_032270445.1 Darlingtonia californica
GCGGAGCAGTAGCAGCAGCAGCAGCAGTAGTACAGAGGCAATTTTAATACGTTAGCCGCCTATGGCTGCTACCGTAATAAATTTTCCCCTTTGTTGTAACAACAAAAGCACTGGAAAGGCTTTTTAAACACAAGTGTAACATTTGATAGCCCTTATTAAATGAGATAGGTAAAATAACACCCAGGGGGCGCGTATTTGAAGAGGCAGTTATTCGGAAGGGGGCGCGTATTCAATCATTTACTGTAATGACAATCGATAATTACTTTTTAACGGCCTTATAAACCTCCTTCTTCAGTTTTTTTAGTTCTTAGATGCTCTATTTGTTTATCTTTTATTTTTCTAGATCATGGGGATTGCAATTATATGATTAAAAGAGAAAACATCATTTTCTTGGCACACAACGACGGTACTTCAAATGCTATTCATAATTTTACGACAGACAATTTGATTGAAATAAATGATGACACAGTCTGTAAGCCGGTGAAAAAAACTGGAGTGATTGTGAGTAAAGTGGGTGAATTCCGTACAATGACCGAAGAGTATTTCCTTCGACACAACAAAGAAATGAGATTTCCACCTGCGTATTACGTCGAAGATAGTGACTTACAGAAGCTTGGTGATAAATTTGAGTCCATGAGCAAACATAATAGGATTCTTACAGGATACAATCCCTTCCAGCATTTAAAAATGTTCGGCTACAAAGATAGCGATTTGGAAGGTATCAGAATCATTGTCAATGAAATTGAAACATCCAATTCCCTTGTAGTGATTAACCACAAAGAAAATTTAATTCTTGTTGGTGTCAATTCAAAGAGTGAAGATAATTTGGAGAAAACGATAAAACAATGTAATGCCATGCTGAAAGCTATTTACATAGTGAATCAAGGCTATTTGGGTAATTACATTGCTGTTTTTGGAACAATTGTACTTCCAAATGTGAAACGGGAGAGATTAACAAAAAATGTTTTCAAATTTTTAAATGTAGATGATCTAACAAATGATGAGTATGTTCTCTTTGTAACCGAGGAAGATTTAGACGACGACAGGAAAATGAAATTCTGGTGGAATTCAGCATTAGATCAAATAAAAAAACAAAGAGACATCCAGCCAGACAAAATTCAAATAGATTCAACTCATTTTGACCAAATAGGAGGACAGATGATAGGCTTTATGGCCCTAAGTGACTTTAAACTCCCAGTTATGACAACAAACGTAAACGAACAAATTTGTTCCACCTTTCTAAATGATAAGCAGATCAAAGCAATTCAAGATCCTCACAAACACAAGCTGCTACGGGGACCTTTTGGCAGTGGCAAATCACTGGTTTTACAGGAAATAGCACGAAGATTGTTTGAAAAGGAGGCTGGGACGGTGAATTACATCTGCTTTGATCCGTACAGCTTGATTGAAATCGAAGTAGAAGAATATTTTAACCAGATCTTAAAAGAAAACAATATAAAAGCCTCAGAAAAATACTTGAAATCTCTTAATATTGCAGACACTGCTAAAAATGCAGGTTTTAAGGTAGATGAATTTTACAACCATTACGGAGTTCCAAAGAGAAACATCGCAGATCTTTTGAAGTTTGTTCTTGAAGAACCATCAGTTAGTCATTTTATCATTGATGAATTTCCAAAAGAATCCGTCGACAAAGCTTACTGTAAAGTACTCAAGGCATGTTTGCAACAAGAGCTCAAAGAATCAACCGTTGTTGTTGCCGTCCAAAGTGTTTCACAATCCCACAAGATTCAAGATGGCGATGAAGTGGAAAGAATTGAAAGGTGCTCTCTATTGTATAGTGGAATGGAGCTTTTTACTTTAGAACAATCAATGAGGATGGCGTCAAATTTATTTGAGGTCACCAAAATAGCGCAAGATCGCATCAATACTGAAAATACCTTTGTCCTCGAAAAGTCCGACAAGCAGAAACCTGCTTTGTCACAATCTACTCATTCTAAAGAGTTTGATAAAGAAGAAGTCAAGAACGCCAAGTCAGAAGATCTGAATCATGCTAAGCTTGAAGAATCATTGCCGTATTCAGACGACAAAGCAAAAGGATCAAGAAAATTGACTTCGGAAGTTAAATTCCAAGGAGGAACGTGCGGAATAGAATTCAAGTCTCGCGAAATACGAGTCATATATCTAAACGACGAATCTTTAATTTTCGATGTGTCATGCGCTAAAGTTTTATCGCTTGTTTTCAAACATTTAGGTTTAAGCTCAAAAGCTAAGACGGCTGTCATATGTGGTGGGGTTGAAGAAGTCATACTGACAAAGTTTGCATTGATGTCAAATGATATACTGCATACAGAATATAGTCCTTATATATTGAAGAAATGTCCAAGCAAAGAAGAAAAACGGAAGGTATTTGAAGAATTAAAAGATCCACGATGTGTTTTGTTGACAGATTATCGAGGGTTCCGTGGTTGTGAAACAGAACGCTGTGTATTTTTCGTATCACCGAACACAAAACATAAGGAACATGTGTTCATAGACGTCATGTCTAGGGCAATTTCTGAAATTGATATTCTAGTGTTACCTGGAAAACAAAAGGGAGCCAAAAAATTCCCGATAAGTCTCAGAAACGTTCCAAGTTTTAAAAGTCTGCTTAATTCCTTGTCAAGAAGTACCAAAGAGAATTTTGAGAAAATAATAATTGAAGCTTGCGAGGGAAGAAAATTAAATAATGCTCGAAATGATAACAGCAATTTTATTCCGCCGTCTAAGATTATACTTCAAGAGAAAAACGGACTTACTACAATACGTTTAACAAACAAGGAGAGCGATATAAAACTCGGTAACTTGGATATTAATGATGTTGATCGAAGAAATTGGGAAAAACTGGAAAATTCTTTTGAAGTTATCGAGGATCCAGCATTTGTTAAAAGGTTTGTGAAGCTTCTCTTTTTGCTGCGGAATAATTGCGAGTTATGAAGTTTCAAAGTAGTGCTAAGTAGTGCTAATTTTCGTTTGACAGAGATTAACCCTATTTTATATGGGGGAATAAAAAGATCGGTTTTTCCTAAATAACATTTTAGTAGTGCTAAGTAGTGCTAATTTTCGTTTGACAGACATTAACCCTATTTGATTTGGGCTTTTTGGGGCTCCTCAGCTCCTCCTCATAGATAAATCATCAGAGTCAAATAAAAAACTATAGCGCCATTATAGAAAGATTACCTGATCATAAAAACATTTGATATAAGCATGATTACATTAGTTGGATAAACAACTTGTTAAAGTTTCAAGTAAAAATGATAATCCAGTCAAGAAATATATGGTAAAAACAAATTTAGTACCATATACACCAAAATTACTTTCATTTTTTTACCTGGCTGCCTCAGGTGCTGAATTGAAACAAAGTATCAATAGTCTAATTTTGTGAAGATGTATTAGTGGTCCAAATTTCAAGTCTTTAGGCCTTATGGTTCTTGAGATCCTATGGGACACAATCTACCTCCCCCGTAAGCTTGGCCTTTATCAAAAATAGGTAAATGCTCGAAGGGTTAACTTTTGACTTTGGTAAGACTATGGGAAGCAAAAATCATCAATTCGTTTTCAGACGTACTGAAAAAATATTTATATGGGTGATTTTAATGATTTTGATAAGTTCAACTACCTTGTTACAAGTTTTAAAATTACTTAGTATTCTTCGATTTCCTTTTCCCTCTTTGATTTCAACATTTTAGAACGTTGGAAGATGCAATTGAAAGTCACTTAGCGAATAGGTATGTATAGGAAAATTGTACAAAAAGAGTTGTATAGTTGTTTATTGTTTTGAGCTTACAACCGGAGTAAGAAAAATTCCCTGATGTTTTAGTGTATTGCTACCTTAAGCTTGCGACAGATATAGCAAAAACATTATGATATGATAAAAAAGATAAAACAAGAAAAAAATGAAATAATAAAATATCAGAAAAGGCGAAAGGTAAACCCATAAGTACAAAACGGATAGTTTTTATATTACTCTTGTGTTTAGATTATATCGTGAAGAAACTGAAAACAAATTACCAGTGAGTACAATTTCATTTTTCTAATTTGCAATCTTCCGCGCTTTTTGACTAGCTTTATCATTTATATGGGACTTTCTAGAGGCTCCATTGCATTCCTGGAGATGAAAATCCAATGAATATGAAACTTAAACCTAATTTAAAAAAAGGAAGTAAAAAGGAAGAGCGAACCCAAGCGAAGCGGAACTTTACGAGACAAGTGAATAACGTAAGAAAATCATTAGCAAATAACGTATTGCTGAAAATTGTTAAAAACAGATTTCAAGATCTAAAAAATGCTTTGTCTGCACTACCAATGTTATTGACTTCAATTTTGGATTGTAGTTAGATGACACAAAAGGAATTAAAATGACGTCATCAAAATGGTAGAAAATACAATGACGTCATCGTTTTTGAAAATTTTTGATCATTTTTAGGACAATGTTGCACCAAAAGTATATATATTTTTTTTAAATCCGGAAAATATGTTAAATGTCAATCCTTTATCTTAAAGAAAATCAAAACAGAATTAAAAAATCTTTAGTTGATCTCCCGCAACATCTTTTCGAAAAAGTACCCTAAAATCCTTAAATTTTAGCATTTTTTAACATATATGATGACATTACAGCATAATAGCAGCCATTTTGATTTTTTCTTTTTCATGAAGTTGTACATTTTATAGCAAGCTATGTTCCTGCTAAGTTTCATTTCTCTAGCTTATTTAGATTTATGAAGGGGAGGAGGGGCCCATCGGATTTTGCTGGAGCCAAAAAGCCCGGGTCAAATAGGGTTAAGGGGGGACTTTATAAAATTCATGATTCCTGCGTACAGATATGATCAAGCGGCATTCGTTCTCAAGTCATATTTAGAAGACATCGTCAAAAAAGCACTGGAGCAGCTGGAGAAAATTTGGGAACGACTAGACAGGAAGTATGGAGACAAAAGGAAGCACGTTGACGCGATAATGGCAGATATAAAGGCACTGTCAGGATGCAACGATACAGACACAAGAAGCATTTTACATCTTATCAAGACAGTTAAAAGGGGTCATAGAGATTTAATCAACCTGATATAGGAACAAGAGATCAACAACGCGACTATTGTATCAACAACAGAAAAAAGACTATCGAGCGAGCTTCAAAGGGAATGGATTGTGAGGGCTACTGGCAACGAAAGAGAGGTTATATTACGGAACAAATATTCTCGTTCTATTAAAATTGCTTTTGCAGTTTTGGGAAAAGATTGAGTACAAGCATGCAAATATAAGATTCGATGAGACGATTTTGGAGAACGTCAACCTCACAATCAACTCAGAAGGCAAGGTTCCAAAAGACCGATGTTGGTTGCACCAAGTGAATGGAAATCACTCAATCTGGCGCTGTAAGGTTTTTTAAATCAAAGCACCTCAAGAGAGAGTGGAGCTTGCACGGAAACATAATGCGTGCTTCGCTTGTTTAGAGGTAGGTCATTCAGCTAACAACTGCCGAAAAGAATTTTAGTGTCGTCAAGAAGGATGTGGCCTACCTCATCACGATTTCTTGCATAAAGCACATGTATCTGGCATAGTGTTCCATAGCAGAACGGAAACATTGGGATCCGAAACCCTTCCGCAGTATCAAGTCATTCAATGTTATAGCGCAGACATTGGTTATTAAAGTGTGAATGTTCTCTGGGATGGGGCTAGCAACCATATCATTCATAACAATTGATGCAGCCAAGCGCCTAAATCTTCGTGGGAGAAAAGTCCATTTGGATATAACAGGTGTCAGTATGATCGATTCCTACAAATACAATATCATCGCTCGCTCGCTCGTCGATTCGCAGCACAAGAGTGTTCCGATCAAAGCATTGGGTATTCAATAAATTTCCAATATCATGGAGATTTCAGTGATAGATCCGCGCATAATTTCTGGTGAAACGTCAAAAACGTTGGTCATACCTAAGACAGACAGCAAGATAGATTGTATAATCGGTTAAAACTGCGCAGCAAAGGAGGTACCAGTTGATATCTATGCACAAGTCTACAACGTCCAAGCCCACTTCAGAGATTTCTTTTCTATCAAAGGGTTAGGGGTCCAATGCTGTCCAAGATGTCGTTCTTGCAAACGCGGGAAGAGCCATCCAGGAGGTAAAAAATTGTCGCTGTGTGAAGATAGAGAATATCGCCTGATCGATAAAAATTTGATCTACGTAGAAAAAGAAAAGAGATGGAAAGCTACATAACCATGATGGGTATGAGATCCAAATGAGCTGCCAAATAACAAACATGTTGTTTATGCGAAGCTACGATCAACTGAAAACCGATTGACGAAGACTCCAAAATACGCTGAGAAATATATGATTGACATAGGTGTATCAAGCCAGATCAGTGACAGCAAGCTGGACAATTTTTGTTTAAAGTCGGATGGTTAACTCAGTACAATTTGACTAATAAATTCCAACATCAAAAATAAAATTAAAAAGTAAAATATTATTTGCAATATTTGCATTTACAATAAATTTTGAGCAATTTAAGCTTATACTAAAATTTAGACAAGCACTTCTCTTGTTTTAACTATGATGGAAGGTGATTCCAGGCTAGTGCTGCTCGAAAGTCAAAAGAATTTATTGCACGAGTAGTTCGTGCTTGTGGAATGATGAGAGATAGCCCTTGTCTAAGATGATAAGTTTCAGGTTTGAAAACAAAAGAATCCCATATAAACTCTGGATTCAGATGGTTTAATGATCTGTAAATTTCAATAACCAATTGTTGGAGGTTTTTAGTGTGGACTGCAATGGAGTTAGATAACAATAAAAGCTCTTCAAATTTTGCATTGAAATTGTTGTACCTTGCACAAAGAGCTTTATAATGAGTTTTTCAATTAAATTATGTGCCATTTTACTACAAAACATCCACACTGAAGAACAGTAATTAAATGGTGACATAATGTATGCCCTATACAAGTGACCCGCCTGATTTTGTGTCATTAAAGCCTTTATTTTAGAAGAGGCTTTCTGGTATATATTGGTAACATGAGAATAAAAAGTTAACTTACGATCTATTTTGACTCCAAGGAGTGTGACTTCATTGGAACCAACATTTTAGATGAACCTAAATCTAAACTGTCATTATTATCTGCAGTCACCAAGAAAATTGCCTGGAACTTGTCAGGATTTGCAGCCATACCGTTGTTTGAAAACCAAACTAATATGGAAACAAGGTCGTTGTCGATTCGATGAATGATATCAGTGATATCTCTACCGCAAGCATATAAGGTGTTATCGTCGGCAAAGTTGCAAATATTTTCTTGGATTGCAAATAATAAATCATTAATGAAATGTTAAATATTAGGTCCAAGTACTGGTCGCTGTGGAACCCCAAGCAAAATCTCAAGTAGGTCACTTAATGATGAACCAACACGAACCTGATGTTTACGACCACTTAATTAGCTGTAAAAAAGATGGTGAGTTTTGTTCCGAATCTATAATCTGAAAATCTGGCAATTAATAGATCATGTGAACAAAACTGACTGCAAGATCTCACCAGCATTTTAAAGTGAATGGAAGATTGATCTTGTAACAAAGGCGTTTCAAGGAGAAGATGGCAAGGTCAGACGAGTCGTGGTTTCGTACAAGAATTTTTCTCGTCAATGGAAATACTCAGCAATACCGAAGCGTCGATTCCACAACAGTCGAAAGACCCGACCAAAGACTAATTGTATTGGTACAAAGAATGTAACGAGTAGAGCTAAAATAAGAAGATGGATAGATATTGGAAGGTATGGAAAAGTTAAGGGGGAGTAAATATTTGAATAAAGAAAGAAGTTTAGGTCGGATGGTAAATATAAACTCTTGAATCATCATTTGATGACCATATCAGTCATTTCGGGGATTTAAGATTAAAATGACTATTGACACATGGCGCTTCAGTAGCAGCATTGATCAGATGCCACCTTAAAGAACATTATTGAGGCCGGACGAAACTTGGAATCAGAGGGAGATAGGAGAATGATAATTTGCCATCAGCACGTCAGAAAAAAAACAGAAATAGGGAGAATACAATTTATATTTGCCATCAGCGCACTACAGCTAAGTACAGGCCATCAGCAAACAATCAGGAAAATGAAGAGAATGTTGAAGAGAATGCTAATTTGCCATCAACGCCATACAGCTAAGTACAGACCGTCATCAAACAACCATCAACACGGAGACGTGCATGGATACGTACACAATTTTTTTTTTTGCTTTATAAATAACTTTCAAGGTAGATTCAGGTTTGTTGCACCCCTCTAATGTAACTGCTTCTTTTTAGATAGTTTACACTCCTTGTAATGGCAGTTTAAAAATCAGTGAAAATGAGGAGGAGATTTAAATTTTCTGCTTAACTAAAAGAGACATACGAGGTCTCCTAAGTTTTTTTCCATTTTGCTTGAAAAAAACAACAAACGAGGGCTTATCTGTTTAAATATTGATTTATTGTTTTCACTGTCATTACATCCCTAAAAATGATAACTAACTTAAATCCTTGGGAAGAAACAAACATGGAAACAGAGAAAAATAAAGGCCTCCGTGAACCTGACAACAAATTTGCTTTTGGCACAAACCTGTTGACGAATGAAAACACCATCTAGAAATGTTGGGCAATATTTTTTAACGTTGTTATACATGTTGGCCAACATCTCATGTTGCAAGCTTTGCCAAAACTTAGTCCAACATTTTAAATATTCCTGAAACGTTGAATATCTAACTCCAATAAGGAAAATATGATGCAAACAAATAAATTGGAGAATAGAGAATAGTATTGTGGCCCAAAGATGACTTATACAACTTTCTTTTTTATGTATCTGACTTTTACACACTCACTTAGTCCTTACAAACTCACGACTTAGAACATTTATAAGTAACGATTTGTGACTTAGCATACAATTAAGTGGCGAACCGCAACTTAGGATCCTAACGAAGTGGTGAACCATGACTTAGCATCCTAACTAAGTGGTGAACCCGCGAGAGGTCTCTTGTTCAAATCCTGGCGGGTGCAATCATTAATAAGTTCATTCTCTTTCAAACAAGATCTGCCACTGTACCACTCGGTGCCTTTTAAGCGAAATTAAAAATCTTTAAATGCAAATTCACAAGACGGGTGGGTGGTATTAAAAGTTATTTCTGTTTAAACATCAATGGTGGTCAAATGGTAAGGCGCGCTTAACATGCAAGAGGTCCTGTGTTCAAATCCTGGCCTGTATAATACACTTAAAGTGATTTTGTAATAATATATATAATAATATAACGATAAATATATATGTATATCTTGTAAAACTTTTTTCCAGGACATTCCGCATCACGCGTTTTTCTCATTCTATGTGTGTTCCACATTGATTTCGCCTCATCTTCAATTTGAAGTGTACCCAAAAAGCTAAATCTAAGACACTGAATGTGGTCGTCAAGGCTTGTATCTAGTTGTCCATTACTTTCAAGGTCTTTGAAAAAGTTAATCCACCAGTTGGACCTACTTCTTCTAAGAGAAGACTACCATGACTCGATTCTTTGGTTAGTAGTTGAACTGCCATATATAAAACTTCCATACCCTGCGCACTGGTGATTGAAAGGTCTTCTTAAGAATCTCTGCATCCCAAAAATTACAACATTTTCACTACCTCTATCTGCACGCATAATTTTTGGTACAAGCCTCAGAGTTTTTATGGAATCAATATAATACGGTTCGCCATTATTAAAACTACTAAGTCGCAGCTCGCCAGTTAGTGAAAATGTTAAGTCGCGGTTCTCCACTTGGTAAAAATGCTAAGTCGCGGTTCTCCACTTGGTGCTAAGTCGCGGTTCGCCACTTAGTAATCTGCTAAGTCGCTGTTCGCCACTTAGTGAAAATTCTAACTCTCGGTTCGCAACTTAGTAATATGCTAAGTCGCGGTTCGCCACTTAGTGAAAATGCTAACTCTCGGTTTGCCACTTTTGAATGTGCTAGGTCAATCGATGGTTGAGTGTGTAAAAGTCAGATACATAAAGGTTTTTTTCTTTTTTTCTCAAAACATGTATGGTATGGAAATCCGTCCAAAATATTAAAGCCATTTTTGTCAACATATTGGCATGGTTTGCGGGCAGCTTAGCTTGAGGTTGCTATGAATGTTACAAAAATGTTATAAATCAAAAAATCATAGACTGTAATAATTCATTAGGCTGGAAATCCAAACTGGATTTTTAGTGCATTCTCTTTTTGCAGCCTTCAGCTCTTCTACCACTGTGAAGATTGAGCTTATATAATGGGCTCGATAGTAATAGTAGCGGGTTTAAGAGGTTATTGACATTTTAAAATATATATAAAAGTTCCATTAACGTTCCTGTAAACATAGGATTTATTCTTGAATCACTATCAATTAGGATCCTGCTATCCTGAAAACACCAACAGACTGTCTCGTAAAATTAAAAGAACAGTTACCAGCTATTTTTAACTATGAAACGTCTGTTGAAAGTTGTCGAGTTATTGCTTGAGGCTAACAATCCCGAGGTTCAATGCTTTCATCATGAGACTCTCGTTGGTTAAAGTTACAAATCAGTGTTAATTTCAATTTTTCTATAAAGGTGTCTCCAAGAGGGCATGTACCAAATCGATGAAATTTCAACTGAAGAAGTTAAAACAAGTTAGAAATGTTAAAATAATAAAAAACGGTCCAAGTACGATTATCAAAAGCTAAAACACCAGTCTCCATTTTATGTTACATTTTAGCTAAGAGACCTTCTTAATTTCTTGAGTTTACTGCCTTTGTGATCGACCCGTCCTCTGACTGAAATGGGTTTGCTTACTATCATATTTGGCTCAAGCATAAATAAACAATAACAATATACTCTTATGCATTTTCTACCATAGAATTCGACACTAACTACCGAAGAACTTTTACCACTTGGATGGGAAGAACGAGAGGTAGTTATGATTATCTTCTCGCTTTCTAAACCTCTAGGGATTCGAGTGTGTTTCCCTTTCGTACAGTATTTGACAAATTAGTGTCAGTTTTTTTACTTAAATTCATTTTTTAATAGAATGTACAAGGGCAAACGTATACTACTAAGTGGCGAACCGCGACTTAGCATCCGAACTAAGTGGCAAACGGCGACTTAGCATCCTAACTAAGTGGCGAACCGCAACTTAGAGACCACATGATATGTAGTATTTGTATTCGAAATGGTAACTCATCTGCGTACGAATATTTAAACATACACAGCTTCTAGACCAGTTCATGGTCCAACAACTGTGTCACTGGGTGCTACTTTAAGCCAAAGTCTTAAGGCGCGCGCTTAACATGCGAGAGGTCCCGTGTTCAAACCCTGGCGGGTGCAATTGTTAATTAGTTCATTCTCTTTCAACCAAGATATTTTCGCATTCCCAATTGATTTATTAGTTTAATTGTTTAAAAGTATTCGTTTGCTCAGTGCTCAGTATAGTCAGACTCAAACACATGAGCTATACCAGTTTCCAGTGAAACACTCACCCTAACCCTAACCCTACTAACCCTTACACTAACCCTGACAAGGTCTACCATTGTACCACTGGTGTCTTTTAAGCGAAATTAAATATATGTAAACGCAAATTCACTAATACGGATGAGTGGTATTAAATGCAGTTTCGCTTTAAACATCAATGGTGGTCAAATGGTAAGGCGCGCTTAACATGCCAGAGGTCCCATGTTTAAATTCTGGCCTGTATAATAGACTTAAAGTGATTTTTTTCATAATAATATAACGATAAATATGTATGTATATCTTGTAATACTTTTTTCCTGGACATTCCGCATCACGCGTTTTTCTCATTCTATGTGTGTTCCACATTGATTTTGCCTCATCTAAGTCACTTTGAAGTATACCCAAATAGCAAAATCGAAGACACTGAATGTGGTCATCAAGGCTTGTATCTAGTTGTCCATTACTTTCAAGGTCTTTGAAAAAGTTAATCCACCAAATGGACCTACTTCTTCTAAGAGAAGACAACCATGACTCGATTCTTTGGTTAGTAGTTGAACTGCCATATATAAAACTTCCATACCCTACACACTGGTCATTGAAAGATCTTCTTAAGAATCTCTGCATCCCACAAATTACAACATTTTCACTACCTCTATCTGCACGCATAATATTTGGTACAAGCCTTAGAGTTTTTACGGAATCAACATAATGCGATACAACTATTTTGGCATCTTTGTTAGACTCTGTCACTTCAAGCTACAAAATTTTTCTACTATAGCCCTCAATGGCTCCGAGTATGGAGAAATCATAAGGTTTCAACTTGTCATATCCCTCTATGTGCGATAGGTGGTTTGGGCCAGCAGACCTGTATGTGCGGCGGCTAAGTTTAGGTCTAGATCTTATATCAACACCATTAGGATCCAAAGATAATATAATCAGCCGAACAGTTTCACCGTCACATACCAATCCTTTTTGGTGAAGCTTTTGATGAATCATGCGATATCCAAAGTTTCATCCAGTGTGCTTTATAATAACTAAGTGGTGGTTTTTCTTCCCTTCTGTAAAGACCCAAGCTTCTCAAGATTCTATGGAGTTGTCTATTTGACAGACTAACCAGGTGATATGATTCCATGAATTCAAGAATCTTATCATATGAATAACCTTGATTAAATTACTGCATCACCAATTCATCACGACTAAGGTTTATGTTGTGCACTGCAGAAAAATAGTTTCCCACACTTTCTCCTTCCATATCCTTAAGTTTCAATGCTCTTAAGTTTGTTTTTATATAAAAATTTTACAACGTAAATCACATGATCGTTATGCA
Source organism: Darlingtonia californica (assembly GCA_032270445.1). NCBI lineage: Eukaryota > Viridiplantae > Streptophyta > Magnoliopsida > Ericales > Sarraceniaceae > Darlingtonia > Darlingtonia californica. The sequence goes on from JAUBWS010050912.1 coordinate 12,763, forward strand.
TAATGGCGATTCATAGTAATATGTTATGTCGCGGTTGCTAAGTTGCGAATCGCTACTTATGAAAGTGCTAAGTCAATCGCTGGTTGAGTGTGTAAAAGTCAGATACATAAAGGTTTTTTTTTTCTTTTTTTCTCAAAAAATGTATGGTATGGCAAACCGTCTAAAATGTTAAGGCAATTTTAGTCAACACATTGGCTTGGTGTGCGGACAGCTTAGCTTGAGGTTGCTATATGTTATAAAAACGTTATAAATCAATAAATCATAGACTGTAATAATTCATTAGGCTGGAAATCCAAACTGGATTTTCTGTGCATTCTTTCTTTGCACCCTTCAGCTCTTCCACCACTTTGAAGTTTGAGCTAATATAGTGGGCTCGATAGTAATAGTAGTGGATTCAAGAGGTTATCGACATTACAAAATATTTATAAAAGTTCCATTAACGTTCATTTTTTAGGATGCAAACGGTACAACTTTTTATGTCAACAACGCCAGTCGTGTTGCAACATGGGTCAGACCAACTGCGTGAGTGTTTTTATATTTATTATTTTTAATGTTTTGTAGGGTTATATACCTATCTATCATATATCCGAGCTTCATGAGTCACTTTTCGCGTATCCTTAGGCCCTCTCGTATTTTAGAGCATTGAACTCATTTTCCGACGGTCGTGATGGTTCAAATCGGCCATTTTTGGCGAAGAGACTTTTCACTGTTAATGTTGCAGGTTATTACAAAGTCTTAAACCGAAGCGGCTACCGCGTCCGAGGGGGGTGAAAGCTCCTGAGGACGTAAATATATGGATTATATTTAACATGCTCTACCTCGTTTTAAAAATATTTCTGTCTTGACAATAGATTCCCAACTGTATTAATGATGTAATGCTGCAAATCTGCATTTAATATTATTTCGTTTTTAAATAGTCGGTCGCCATAACTTCCCATTGGGCAAATTTAGTAAAAATCCTATGTAGAGGAGTTTTTTCTTTTTTAACCGGTACGCAATCCTGTGTGCCGTTTACAAAGAAAACACTCCCCACATGGTTTTTTTTCTCAATTTTGCCCACTCTGTTAATCGGTTTTAAAAATATGCAAGACATACTAAAAAAGGTGTATTCAAGCACGACCTTTCAAAAAATTAAGAATGAAAAAATGAATTCACATTTCCATCTCCTGTGGTTTCCGCATCGGACAAAAAATGCTGTTTTAAACCTCTTTTTTTTTTGCTTTTATATATTTACAAGATGGAAAAATTATATCGTTTTGCTGTTATTCTTAGAGATTTTTCGTAAGTTAGATAACTTTGGTGGATATATATGAGTGGGTCTTCCTTAAAAGTGAACAATGCTTAGCGTCTTACATATCTTCTACTCACAAGGCAACCTCAACTTCCACGTAATGTCCACCGGGTAATGCAAACTGGGGATATGCCGAATAGGCGAGTGTCTGGCGCCTCTATAAAATAACCAGCCCCTTGCGATGGGGAGCAGCATCGATAATGTTCAGAGGCAATCTCGGTAGAAGAACTGATCAAACAGTCAACGGCAGAAAGCCTCAGATGCTGAGCGGAAGAATCCAAAAGGATCAACGGTCAAGGTCAATCAGTTTAGAAAATTACTCCGATCATCTATAGACGTGGCCAACACAGATGATTATTATGGGCTACCGAAAGACTAATCATGCTCAATACCATACCACGTACTCAAACCGCATCGACCGTCGCGCAGGTAATCAAGAGTCGCAACCTGAGTTTAGAGGTCGACAAGTCAGCTACAGTACCCTACTCGCATCTTATTAGATGCAAACACATACCTACCTCCATACCTTTCTCCTTGAAAATGGACTTAACTGCTGGAAATCCGCTTTGAAAAGAGACCTGGAAAAAAGTTGACACATACTCATCCCAATGGATCTAAAGCCCAACTAGATTTAATGTTCATGAACAAAAAGTGGATCAATAGCTGTCATAACTGTGAATCTTACAACACATTATGGGGTGTTTCATCGGATCATAGAATAGTGACCTCTAACATTCAACCAGGCTTACGTACCAATAAAGCTATAAAGAATACCACTATACACTATGATTGGTCCACTCTCATAAACAATAGGCAAATAGGCAATAGGAAATGACTTCACTATCCAGCTGAAAAACCGTTTTAACCCTATTCAGGGCGGGGTATTTAGGGCTTTGAAATGGTGGGGAGCCCCCCCCCTCCATAACTTTTGATGATGTGATGCTATGATTAGGGGGGATGTTAAAATTAAAAATTAGTCTAAAATCTTCGGATACACCTTAAAAGGTGGCCATATCAATCACTAAGCACAAATCAAATAAAAATTTTGGGTTGACACTCTTCCGATGGGTCTCAACCCCAACACATAACCCATCTCTGATGGACCCACGTGAAATTTCTATGGCCAAGGGAGTCTTTTTGGGTCTCCTCGTGTTTTGCGGATATCTCGAGATTGAAGAACGATATGAATCTGATTTTTTGTATGGAGGTAGCCCAATATAACTAGTTTCTGAAAATCAAAACCGTTAAGCATGTTTTATTATTATGACGTCATAATGAGGTGATGACGTTATCACGTTTTTCAAGATTTTTTGAAAATTTTGATTTTATGGGTTATCTTCGGAGGGCTATATCTCCTAAGCTGGAAATTTTTTTCAATTCTGACTTAATATTCTGTAAGCCAAAAGAATTTCCCACTAACGATTCACCATCAGTTTTCTAAAAAAATCAAGTCCTGAACATCATTTCGTTAATAATTTAGTTTAACACAATTAGATTTATTGTGTATTTGTTTTAGAATTTGTAAAATAGACAATGTCACATTTTTGTTCATTAGTACTTATCCTCTCTGAAATACGAATGTAAGACGTATTCCCATAACCAAAACTTTTTTTTTTCAAATGAGGAGTCAAATGTTAGGGTTTAAAAAAGAAAACAGAATTTTGCGATGAAATTTTGCGCTTCAAGTTAATTATATAGTTTTTCGCGCACCCTAGTGGGTCAGGACTTGATTTCTTTGGTAAACTGATGAAAGATTGTCAGTGGGAAATGTTTTGGCTATCAGAATATCAAATCAGAATTGAAAATTATTTTCTAACTTAGGAGATATAGCCTTTCAAAGACAATCCATAAAATCAAAATTTTCAAAAAGTCTTGAAAAACGTGATGACTTCATCACCTTACTATGACGTCATAATAATAAAACATGCTTAACAGTTTTGATTTTCAGAAACTAGTTATATGGGGCTACCTCCATACAAAAAATCAGATTTATATCGTTCTTAAATCTCGAGATATCCGCAAAACACGAGGAGGCCCAAAAAGACCCCCTGGCCATAGAAATTTCACGCGGACCTATCATAGAAGGGTCATGTGGTGGAGTTGAGACCCATCGGAAGAGTGTCAACCCAAAAATTTGATTTGCCCAATATGGCAATGACACAATGGGTATCCGAGAGATTTTTTTTCTAACATCCCCCCCTACTATGATGATGAAACTTGGTACATATCTTCTACGTCATGTAAGAAACAAAATGACGTCATTATGTTATTGATGACGTCACCAATTTTTCGACAAATGCTACTTTTGGAGCCAAAATTTGTAATCTCATTAATAATTGATGCAAGTAATAAAAATTAATAAAAACTACTCAGATAACCTTATTCTACTCTAAAAATACGTTTAAACGATATAATTATCGAATATTCGCTTAATTAGAAAAAAATTGCCATTTTTTGATGATACCTATTGTCAACAATGTCAGAGAGAAGATGGAAAAGATTCTAAAAGCTTACGGGATACCAAATGAAACTGTTACCGCCATAATGTTGCTTTATAAGAACACAAAAGCAAAAGTCAGATCACCAGACGGGGATACTGAATTTTCCGATATTTGTGCAGGAGTACTACAAGGTGACACCCTGGCCCCACTCCTGTTTATCCTCTGCCTGGACTATGTTCTTCGAACATCCATAGACAGGCAAAATGAGCTATGGTTCACCTTGGACCGATACAGAAGCAGACGTTATCCAGCCGTCTACATAACTGACGCTGACTATGCTGATGACATAGCTCTTTTTGCCGATAATACTAATGATGCTGAAAAGATACTTCACCTTCTGGAAACTGCTGCCGCAAACATCGGTCTGCATATTAACTCGAAGAAAACAGAATTTATGACTTTCAACACGGCCGGTGATATTAAAACTCTCAATCAAAAACATCTGAAAAATGTCACTGAGTTCAACTACCTAGACAGTAACATATCGTCAGAAAAAGATGTGGACACCTGCATCGCAAAAGCCTGTGGAGCACAGTTGACAAACTAACATCAGTGTGGAAGTCAAACCTGACAGATAAAATCAAAAGAGATTTTTTCAGAGCCGTAGTTGAAACCGTCCTCCTTTACGGTTCCTCCACCTGAACCCTAACCCAGAGACTTTTAAATCATCTCGATGAGACATACACCAGAATGTTGCGAGTTGTATTGAATACCTCATGGAGTGAGCATCCCACAAATCAGCGTCTTTATGGCAATATCCCAGCCATTTCGAACACAATATAGATATCCCGATTGCGCTTCGTTGGTCACCGTTACAGAAGTAAAGAAGAACTGGTCAGCGATCTACTTCTATGGACTCCAAGGCACGGAAAAGCCAAAATTGGAAGACCAAATAAAACCTTTGTACAGCAACTCGCTAAAGATGCCGAATGCGAGCCAGATGACCTGAAAAACCTGATGTCAAATCATGTGGAATGGAAAAAGAGAACTCGATTGGTCCGGGTAAATAACCCGACCTAAGTAAGTAAGTTAGATAACTTGGAGGCTATCTTGACCATAATGAGATATACCTTGACCATAACGAAAGGACTACTACTTGGATACGCCCAAAGATCATTCGTTAGTGAACAGTGGGCAGCTTAGCTTGAAGTTGGTATGAATGTTATAAAAAACGTTATTAGTCAATAAATCATAGACTGTAAAAATTCATTAGCCTGGAAATTCGAATTGGATTTTCCGTGCATTCCCTCTTTGCACCCTTCAGCCTTAGCTTCAAAACTTCTGTGAAGTTTGAGCTAATATAATGGGCTCGATAGTAATAGTAGCGGATTCAAGAGGTTATTGACATTACAAAATATATATAAAACTTCTGACACGTCATCTCGTCCAATTTCTTCTTTGCTTTTATCTTCTTTTTTCTTGTGAGGAAGCAATCTTGTTCTAAAAAGCAAGAACAATGATTTTTACTCACCAAACCTAGCCCTTTACAGGAGCGGATAGAGACTATGTGAAAGTTGTGATTTCACACAGTTAAGTAGTCTAAAATTACCAAAATCGGGAAA
>JAUBWS010050923.1:0-18113 GCA_032270445.1 Darlingtonia californica
ATTGGGGGTTAAAATTTAAAAAAAATGCAATTTGACCCCTCTACCTATAATTAAGCACGGAAGAGTTTGATTACTTCTGATTTTTCAGTCTTCATAGGAAAGGCCATGACGTGATTGTTTTGAAATGCTGTGATTATTTTGAAATGTTGTGTGCCCGTGGGTTATATTAAAGAAACTCTAAACTCATAATTCTAGTTTTTTTCTTTCCCTGATCCTGCTTTTAGGCTTATTCCACCCTCGCTTGAAGCATATTATAATTCAGATATGCTCCTTGTTGCTTAACACTGAAAGCTCTGTTGTAAACACCGTGGGGAAAAGACACATCTTCCTCTAAAGATAGCAAGCAGCATGCCAGGCAAGAAGAAGGGAATATATCTGAATATCAGATTAGATGGATAGATAGATGATGCTATTTATTGAGGATAGCCTCCACTAACGTAGTCCTGTTTGACTGCTGATCAGTTTTTTCCAGGACGGTCCACAGACATTTATCACATAGAGTTTAAGTGTCCAGACGAGAAAGTTGGTTGAGTATCAGTTTTCAAGAAGGCATGAAGTATTTAATCGTCTATTTTATGTAATCAAAGATAATCAAAATAGTGGAATTCAAATTGAAGTTGTTTTTCTAATTGAATGTGATCAGTAATCTCTTTTTACTCGAGGTGTCAAGGTTGTCAAGGCTTAAAAATGATACTAATTATTAAGACAACCCATGGCACATCTCAAAAATGCCTGAAAATATTTTGGTAATTTTCATAATTAGAATTAGAAAAAAATACCCAAACACTCTCCCTATGTTCTCAACAGCACCTAAACATTTGTTCAGGCAAAAACTTTAACTGCTCGATGATGTTTGGGCAATTTTCACAGGAAAATTTTTGGCAGCCCAAAACATACCCCAAAAAAAGTTCAGGTATTTTCACAATTACCTTTCCATCTCCCCGAACATATATGTATATACCCAAGCATTTTTGGTCTTATTTGAGCTAGCTGCAATAGGTCATTCGATAAGTTACAAGTTTTGGAAAATATTACGTCTTTGATTAAAAATTTAATCATTAAATGATCGTTTGATTACTTTGGATTAATTCCGTAATCAAATTCTTCGTTAACACCCCTCCAGCATACCCCCGTTGGGGGCATTGAGTTAATCAAGGGGGGGGGGGGGGTTTAGGCCCACAGGGTAACTCAGAATAGAGTAGAAAGTGGAAGAAAAATAGGGTGATATTTGGATATGAGAATGTAAGGTACAAAATTATGTCTGTTATCTGCTGTTGCAATTTTTATCTGTCAAAATAGATTATTCTGTATGGTCTGCTGAATGATATATCACCTATTGCTGTTATTTTTTTCTCATTTTGTGCAGGGGTAGACATAAATTCTCACCATACTGCACTCTTATTCTATGGCTGCAGCATATGGCAGAGTGTTACTAGCTGTCGAAAAAGCGCTACCCAAAAGATTAGTTCCATTATGGAATCATCCAGCTGGTAAGTAAATAATATATCCTGCCCAAAGAAGTTGTAATCAGACTAAGCCTTTCAAATAGCAAATAAATTCACTCTCTTAAGTGCCAAAGTATTTCCAGACATTGCTATAGTTCACCCCCATTTTTGGTAACCCCCTATATTTCAAAAAATTCCCCAGCCCCCCAACTTACATTGCAAACTTTTGAGGCACCTTAAATTTTATAGGAGAGTCAAATTTAGCTCAGTTGGCTCAACCCTTACAGTCAAAAAGTAAATGAATTAAGTTAATACAGCAAATTTCTACCATCTTTGCTATCCAGTTGATTAGTGCAGCAACCCCCTCTATTTCTAGAGGAACCCTGCCCATTCCGGCTTCAGTCCTGAAAATTAGGATATTTTCTCGACGGAAAAATTTTGCCGTCATAAAATATCCATACAAGGGCAATACAACAGCAATTTTTAACTGATTGATATATCAATCTAAATAAGTCAAAATTCAAACTAGTTTGATTTAGAAAAAAATAGCAGATATAGTGGGATGTTGTACACGCATGCAATACTTGCCAATGGATTAAAAGGAGCATTTACATTCATACATTCATATCCAAAACATATTTAACAATATGTAACTGTTAATATATTGCTGTTAATATATTGCTGTTGTTTATCACTACCTTTCAATAATGATTCATTTCAAAGTTCCTTTTATAGTCGTTTACAAAATCCCAATTCAGAATATTGTCTTTTTAAACATGAAAAATCTTTTTTAATAAAAGTCTTAGTTAAATCCTTCCCATGGGAGCAATAATGACGGCAATTGCATTTTGCCATCGTAATTGTCACAGACTGCGACTTACCTCCTCCTTTTCGCAAAAAATTTCAGAGCCTCCCCTCCCCAATTCCATGAATTTAAAAGTCATCCCTTTTTTTGAATTTGGGGGGGGGGTTGGGCAGTCTGAACTATGCTTTGCCAATCTTTGGTAATTTGGCCATGCTGGTGCATGGGATCGCGGAGCTCCTAGATTTCTACACAGAGTCCAGGACTGCATAAGCAGTCATTGGAACTTAAAGAGTTAATTGAAAATCCTTTTTTAAAAGAAAAGTATGTTGGACTATTGGACTCTGTTACCCTATTTTTTGTTCAACAGTTTCATTTTATCTAAAACTCAATAAACTACAGTCATGTAGGGGTCGTGCTTGGTTGTAAATCCCCTTTTCATCCTAAGAGGCTGCCCTCGCTCATTTTCTAAATAGGACCTGTTTCCGTTATTTTGCTTATTGCCAATGTTTGAGGTCATATTTCATTTTATTAGACATTGTCACTGTATTGATCATGACAATGTTATATATTTCAGAAAAATTTCTTCCACTAAGGTTTAGTTAACTTTAGTAAGGCCTCTAGACAATTAATTTTGCTGTTGCATTTTTGCATGGCTTCATGTGTATTTAACTTGTCCATTGCTCTTATATTCTAGGGCTTCAAACAATACACTTTTGGGCCCCTGCCTTTAAATGGGTAAGTTTTCTAAAAGGTTGTTATATCAAACTTCTGATATTGTAATATTTGTATTGATATCAAACACCTTATGAAACGTGAAACTATTATATTTCTTGATTTTTTTTATTTCTGCATTTTTGTGGGTGCAAAATTGGCATGGTCTCAGTTAAAATTTTGCAGGTGTTAAATTTAGCGCTATTCTTTTGCAGAATTATAAGATTTTATGCATGCGAAATTAAATACATTCGAGGTACCTTGAACAATTGGAGTATCTTATTTAATTCCTGAATGAAATACTCCTGCTGTCTTTTACTAGCTTGGGACTTTGCATGATATATTTAGTAATTTGTACAAAATTGATACATTTCTTGGTGTTAACTTAAAATGATTGTATTGATGTATTTATAACAACGAAAATTGCAGTTTCAAGATATAAAGTAATTTATTTACTGAGATAAAATTTTGCGGTTTGAGGTTCTGTTTTTGCTGTTTCTTGGGTTTTGCACAAATTATTAAAATTTTTAAAAACTGATACATACTCTTATCTGAGAAACTTCCGCTGTCATATTTTTGATAGAATTCTTGAATACTTCTTCCATTAGATTTACAGTATTTTATATTTCAAAGTCTTTGTTATTTAGGGATTAGTGATTGCTGGTATCTCAGATATTTCAAGACCACCAGAGATGCTAAGCTTACCACAATCAGCTTCTCTTGGTGTCACTGGTAAGCCATGCTTTCTTTGAAAACTTTTGAAGGGATTCTGTGATGAAAAATGATTATTTGCTATGTTTATGGACTAGTAGTAGTAGTATTTATTTGTTGATTAAAATTTACAAATAGTCAATCAGGAGACGTACCTAATAGCCTAAGGCTAATCAAACCATTATTTTTCTAGTTATTGAATGTTCTTCTTCATCAATTTCATTATTTTCTTTGTTTTTTGTATCTTCTCAGTTTGCTCGTTATTCTTTTTAACTTCTTAATTAATTTACAGTTTTTGTATCTTTTTAACTTGTTTCCTTGTACTGGTATTTAACTTGTTACGTTTTAATGGTACCTTCTTAACTTCTTTCGTTCTGTAGCTTTCTTCTTAACTTGTTTCCTTTTATTGATAACTCCTTAGCTTGTTTCGTTTTATTGATATGTTCTTAGCTTGTTTCATTACATTCTTATCTTCTTTATTAATTTATTCGTTATTATAGTATTATCTTTTGTCTTATCATAATTTTCTTGATATTTTCCTTCGTCTTCTTCCTGCACATCCGATCTTGACTTGGACTCTGTTTACAGAATCAAAAAATTGTCTTTCATTTTTTAGAGATACATGACTATAATCTTTTTAACCAGGCTTGTTTACTTCGTTATCTTCCTTATAAGGAATTGCAGTTTCGATTGAAATAAAATCAAGCAAATGAACGGAAGAACAGTAATGTTGACCGTTTGTGTTTTATGAATTAAAGAATTAATGTCATAACAAAACTGCGCCAACATGTTGGTCAGAATGTTGTTATTGAGAGCTAGTTTTTGGCTGATCTCATAGGGATATTGTATAATTGGTAAATCTGGTGCCATTAAACAATCATTGTTTTTCAATTTAGGTCTAATATGGAGTCGCTATTCAACAGTAATAACACCAAAAAACTGGCAATTATTTAGTGTGAATATATTTTTGTGTGGTGTTGGAATCATGCAGTGTAGTCGAATATTACTGTGAGTTTCGTTTTACTTTTTTTACTTTTATTCCACATGTTAGGCAATAGATACATGTGAAGTGTGAAATATCAACACTTTGCAGAGACATGGAAAACTTCAATACCACCTTACCTTATGGGAGAAATATTGGCGTGGAGAAATTTGACGCAAAATTAAATTCTCCAAAGAAGGTTTTGTACTGCAACATGCGTATGTTTCAATATAACAGAACTTATCAATCATATTTATAAAGTTGAAATAAACAGTGTGACTCATTGAAACATCTGTACTAATTGCCTCCGAAAACATGGACCCTGGAAATAAATGGTAGCACATGAAATCGATCGTTCGAAGGGGTAAAATACTCCACTATATTTTCTGATTTCTAATTTTTCTTGTAATTTCTTCGTGATTTTTTGACTTATATATTCTTTTATTTTTAATTCATTGTGATTTTTTTCCAGACTGCATGATTTTTCGAGTGATTTACCCCTCGAATCGGCCCAATCAGTAAATTTATAGATTATGAAAAGGTGGACAGTCGAAGCAGTTAAGGGTCTAACAGATAGAACATCATTGAGCCTTAACCGATTATCTTATTTTTTTTGTTTAGGTATCGTAAACAATTGGAAGAAGATGGAGAAGAATTAACACCCTTGTAATGAAGTATTATTAAAGTATAACAAATCTTCAAATTTTGTAAATACACATGTAGAAACCTTGATAGAATAGAACAATGTATTGTGAGAAATACGTCGCAGGCTATTAGAAAGCATTGTTAACCTTTTAAGTGCCTGTCCAGTTAACTGGAAACGGCTGACGAAAGATTTTGAAGGTCCTGTCGAGCTCTAGAAAATGATTTCAGAACTCCACGATACATGCACCAGGGACTGTTCCCCAAATGTTCAACAAATAAATTATATCCAAAGTTTACCAAAATCTTGATTTTTTTTCCGGCGATTAAAGGATAATTAATTAACTTAACGCCGAACCTGACAATGGACGTGTGAAACTATCAAAAAATGATGAAAAATGGTGCATTTTTTACAAGCTTGTTATAATTAAGTAGCTCAACAATATTGAACCATACAGTTGATTGTCATATTAGAAATATTGAATCAAAACGAGCGACTGCACGTATCAATTGTTAAAAACTCGGAAAGCCTTGTGCAATAGTTCAAATTCAAAAATCAAATATAATCACTCAATATTTTTAGAACTAGTTCGATTAAAAAAATATTACTAAATATTGCTGGTATTTGCACAACAATGTGTAGACAAAACAATACCTAACAACATATCGCTGGCAATATATTGCTCTAGTCTATCAATATTATAATAAGCACCTCAATTTTCATTAATTTAAGAAATATTCCCTGCTTTGCTAAGAATATAATTATACAAGAAAACATCATTTATTTATGTCAGTTTGAAGTTTTCACAAGATTTCATGTGATTGATTTTGTTGATCCAATAAAAACAATAAAATTCCATCAACTTTCTAGCAACAAATTGGTCATTAAAAATTAACCCAATCCATAGCTGTCTTGTAAAGAACTCCGAATCGCTTTATTTATTTAGATGTACTTTATAATCTCATGCTAAAGTCGAATTATTTTCAGTTTTAGTTTCATAATATGAACTTACACTAATTTATCTTAAAACAGTATTCGTCGCTTGAAAAATCGTTATTTATTGCTCGGTTAAAAGTTTGTCTACATCTTACATGCGATTCCAATTATTTCTAACTGTTCAAGAGGAGAAATTGCTACCGTGAGTTATATTATTTCTACTTCAGTGAGACATTTTTCTCAATTAGATGATATTGTTTAGGAGATCTATGCAAGGAAGGACACCATCATAGCTTTATTTATTTAAATTCTTTTAAATGAAAATGCTGGTTTTTATATATTTTCTGTTGGACTATCTTTTTAGACTTGTAAAATATTAATAAGCTTTGATAACACATATGAACGGAAAAATTATTAGTGGACAATAGTTTGCAATATGAATGAAATAAAGAAATGGTATTTTCTTCTGGTAATGTATAAATAAGCCCTTTTCTGGGACGAGCTCTTACAATAGTTTGCAATATGAATGAAATAAAGAAATGGTATTTTCTTCTGGTAATGTATAAATAAGCCCTTTTCTGGGACGAGCTCTTTGAAGATACACTTTTGCCATTTCGAAAGGCTAACAGTTCTACAGAAGGGGACTGTATTCGAACAAGTTTTGACATGATTTCCTTTAGGGAAGAAATTTTTGCGGGAAGAAAATTTGGTGGTTTTGACAAAAATCCGCCAAATTTATATTATTGTTTATATAAAATTCCGTCAAATTAAGCGGTTTTCGTCCATCCGCCAAATTTAAGATTTTTTTTCATTCAAAAATCTATCCCCAAAAAGCTGTGATGACAATGATTCTGATTGAGCATACGAAGAATCCCGTTCGAAAAGAATGCTTTGGATTTTGTAATTGATGACGAATGACTGTATCTTAAGGGGGGATAATATGACTTACTTTGGTCTTTTCTTCGTGTAATCGTTTAAAAACAAATTCTTTAGTTGAAAAATATATAATTTTTTGGTCATCCGCCAAAACAAATTCCCGCCAAAATTTCGTTTTTTACATCCGCCAAATTAAATTCTCGCCAAATTGATACTTTTTCGGCATCCGCCAAATTAAATTAAATTTTCTTCCCGTCAAAATTTCTTCCCTTAAGGCAACGGAAATTTGCGCTCATTTGCCAAAATTTGTCAAGAATATGATCTTGGATGTGACAGGTCCTGTAAAACTGGACGTCAGTTATGGTCCTTGCCATCAAGTATTATATAATAATGTCTTTTTAAAAAGTGATCTATAAGATCGCTGTAAATTTTTCACATGAATTAATTACCGTAATACATCGAATGAACGCCCCTTTAAATAATTTCAAAAACACCCTAAAAAATTAATGCCTCTCCATTTATTTGAAACAAAACCATACAAAGGAGGTGTTTATTTGAGACAACAAAATTGCAACGTAAATGGTTTATATTTCTAATTTTGCTCTACTAAATACAGAAAATTATCGATGCAATCCTTGACGTATGCATTGTTGCATAATTTTAGAAAATTCACGATGCTCATATCAATGAAATATCAATTTTGTTTAGTTGAAATTCCCTAAAATTTAAAGAACACATCCCTCTTTTTAACGCCCCGGGAGTTTATTCGAAGCATTACGGTAATTGAAGATACTTTCAGTCATGGCCAAAATATACGAAATGTTATCTGGCTGTCCTGTCACTGAAAGAGGACTACAATATTAAATAGAAATTCTACATTTCAGAAAAAAAATTCTATAAAATTTTGTTCAGTTTTCCTAATGTCTTTCCAAAATTTGGGTCAAAATTTTGTTGAAGTCTAAAACAATTAAAACATTTCCTAAAATTCACTAAAATATCCTAAAATATAAATACTAACCGGGGGTTCCAACCCCCCAGACATTCCTGGTATTCTATTTTTAACAAATGACTAGTCATTTCAGTAAAGGGCTTTCCCTAAATATTCCTTGCTTCATAAAGTGGGATAAAACTAGCCATTACAGTTCTATACACCCAACTATACACAAAACTAGCCATTACAGTTCTATACACCCAACTACAATATTTTTTAATAATTCTTCTCATCTTGCAATTCTTGAGACAGAACTGACAGGGACGACGCAAGCACATATATTCTGGTACGGCGAGCGCAGCGAGCAAAAAATAGAGCTGGGGGTCTGGGAGCCACCCAGCGGGGGTCTTAGGGGGCAGAGTCCCCTACGGGAAATTTTGCGTTTTTAGGGGTCCTATAGATTGGCTTAAAAGGTACCAAATTTTAACTTTTTCAATCTTATCTTTCTCAAGCACAGATGCACAGATGGTGAAAAAGGAAGAAAAACTACAAAATCTAATTAAGAGCTTTTATTGAAGAAGAAAATCTACTTAATTGAAAGGACATTTTGGTCCACAAAAGAATATATCATAATAATTTATATTATATAAGTGCTATTATTGATATTTTGGAGGAAAGAAGCCCTAGAAGTAAATGGGCGGCTGTCCTATTTATTAACAAAAAAAGATTTCATAATCTTTTCGTGCATTCTATTTCAGGAGAAATGAAAAAATAAGAAAAGTATTAAAATGTCTTGAAAAACCGACGAGATCCACAAAAAATCTGGTACGGTGGCCGCCGTACCTGCCGTACCCGGTGCGTCGTCCCTGACTGACAAGTATAATCAAATGATATCGGTTTGAATTTGTTTGGAGCAAAGATGCCAAGAAGTGCAACTTTTGTCTGTATTTGTTATTCTGACATTTACGTTTAATATCTTTTCGAAGTCATTTGAGGTTTTAAGATGACGTGACCCACCTACAATCACCCGGTGGGAAAAATTAATAAAATTCCTATGCGGAGGAGTGTTTTTCTTTTGAAATGGCACGCAGTCCTGTGTGTGCCGTATAAAAAAACACTCCTACCTCTATGTTTTAACGATTTTGCCCATTGGGAAAATCAATATACATAGATTTGCTCAAAAGGAGAATGACTATTTTTCAAGAAGCCAATATATAGAGGGTTTTGTAAATAAATCGTATACATCTTCTCTATTTCATCATTAATTGGTCTGTGCTTGTTTCTCCTTGCAGCTTGTACAAAATTGTCGACCATAAGTTGAGAAAATTTAATGGTTTCAAAGCTATGTGGGATTGTAATGGACTGAGCCCACTCAAATATTGGTTTCTCCGGATGGAACTGCAAACCATAGAAAGGAAGTTCCTTGCCTGAAAATAGGAAAAAATATAATGAAAATGTCAAAGTTTGGCGAAGAATGGGCTATACTTTCATAGTAACTAAAACGATTTCTGGTGCTTACAAACAAAATTTCATCTTGGGAGACCGTTACTTGAGCAAGTAATATAGTCAGTCCTTGTTTTCTTCATATAATCAAAACATGATATACAGTTGAGCTGAGTTTCGGAATGAGTATAATTGTGCCTGGGCTCAAAATTTTATATGCTTATGGAAAAAAAACGTTTACGGGCTCCTCGACCCAACCATCAGAAGGAGATCCCCATAGTCATTCGAGAAAATAAAAAATAGTTGACCAAAAATGTATAGCAAATTTTCACCTTTTGCAAAAACCGAAAAATTTAACTAGTGAGATGAAAAGAGATTTTTTGTAAGTTAATTTACCTTCAATTATTGACGCAAATTCAATACCATTTCTATCTTTACTGGTCGCTATCACGCTAAATCTATCTTTCAAAGCAGCTACTTTCTTAAATATTTTCGGTAATGCCCCATATTTATGAAAATGAGCTGTTTCTTTTTTCGATTCCATCGTCTTTAGAATCTTATCTGGTATATCTCTAAGAAGTTCGCTATTATTAAAACCTTTCGACCATTTTAATGCAGCCGTGTAGTTCCTTGCGTCTGTTAAAGTCAAAGGTGTTAAGTCACCTACAGTGTGCACCAAGAGCGCTTGCATTCCTCGACATATACCAAGAATTGGGAAGAAATCACCTCTCTTATTGGCTTTCACTGCCCATTTAAATAAACGTTCGGTCAGTTTCTTATATTTTGACCATGCTAAGTTTACTTCACCTCCAGTAAATAGTAAACCATTTATACTCTTAAATATCATTTTCTCCTCCTTTTTGGATAAATTAGGTGGGATTGGGATAACCCTGGCACCTGCCATTTCAAGATATTTGACGTAAGAGGCTGCAATGTAACTCCGCCCTTTTAGATCCGGCATTTTCTTCTTTAGCAGTTTGTCTGTGATGCTCATCGCTGGTACTCCAATTAGAGGTCTAGTGTTGAGCGAACCATCATGCATTTCACCCAAAGTCCTTTCTCCTGATACAAAAATTTGTTTACTGACGTCAATAAATATCAACACTAAAGCAAGCAAGTCTATAGAAATTGACATTTCCATATTTTAAGCTATCAAAATTGAATCTTGCATAGTGAATATGTGCTAAATCTTAAATTTTGGATTTTTGTGCGGAATATGAGCCCTATTCGCCCCTCACTTTGTGCATAGCTTCCATATTTCAAATTGTCGAAGGTGGCATAAAAGCCACAAAATATTTTGAATCTAAAATATTTATAAACTTTGGGTTAAAAATGTGATCATTGTATCTTGCAGAATAAAGTTTTTTTGGCTGGAAGGGTTTAGGACTCTCGATAAGTGGGACACTAAAGGGACCAATTGAAAATATACAGCCAATGAATAAAAAATGACTCACCTAGTGAAAGTCCCAGTTATCCGAAGTGTTTTGTATGAGTTATACTGTGAAGAGGGGACCGAAACTAGCAGTCCCACTTAGCGAATGTTACTATAGTGATTTGTATGAAGTCCCACTTATCCAGGGTCCAACTTATCGAGAGTATACTGTAAGTTTGGTATAAAAATTTTGCCACGGGAGGGACTGATACAGTCTAGCTGCAGCCCGACTTGTATTACGAGGAGTAAATATTCGCGTCTATGCAAATTCAGGATGAATTTCACAAAATACCAGAGAAAAATATAAAAGCAAATGAGGACTTTTATAAAAGCAACAAATTTTAGTTTATTTAATTTTTAAGCTACTTGATCGCGGAAGTCTACTTTAAAATATTTTGCGGGAATGACTAATTTTGAAAATAAACTTTCGAGAAAGAACAAAAATTCGCGAAACCGTGAATGTTTCTTTCTCTAAAGAAGTATTAAATTTTTTTTCATGGCACTAATTTTTCCAATTAGTATAACTTCTTTAATACTGCATGTAATCTTGTAAACTTGGTACTGTTTGAAAGACTTTAAGCAGTAGAACAATTTTGTGAAATTTCAATTTACTTTAATTGCAGAAAACAATGCGAGAGAAATTTTCACGACATTCGCGATTTTTGGCTTTTTTCGTGAAAATTGATCGATCGCAAAATATTTTAAAAGATAATTTCGCGAAAATTAATCCACACGCGGAATTTTTGGAAATGGCTAGGAAAAGCCATACTTATCAGTAATTATTTTGTCAATAGTACTGCATGTAGGTACTCTAAATATTCCATTAAGGTTGTATCAATCTTTCGATCAAATAATCTCAACATTATTTTAACATTTAATTCAACAATTATAAAAGTACGCATGAAACATAATAAATAATTATAATGACTAAACTTACATACTATATACGGTATAATAAGTAAACAATGTTATTGGCCTTGCCCGGTTTTAATTACAAGTTAACTATTACTTATTAGGAGGAAAAATCATTTCCCGTCATGCTTGTGGCAATATTGGGAATCACGAAGAATGGACCGCGATCTCAAGCAATGTGTACGCCGTATATAACGGGAATAAATACTTACTCACAGGTAGAATGGGAAAATAGCGATTAATTACGCAGTCTACCTTTCTGTTCGGAGCAAAATCGACACGAAGGATTGCATAGGCTCAATCTCGTTCCCAGGGTCTTTATACTTCTTTCTTAGTAGAGAAAAGAAGCCCTGGGAACAAGGTTGTGCATTAGAGGTTATCATGGAATATAAGGGTGATGGCTGCAAATTCACTAGCTGAAAATAGTTTTCCGCAATTTATTAACTACTGGGTGGTGGTGTCCAGTTAAAATCCTGAAAAAACTGTTGCTCTGCACCCCTAATTAAACCCTTTTTTATCAGCCCAGGGGGGGGGGGGGGGCGTACTGACCTTAGTGATCGACAGAGATATGCGGCTGGAGATTTCAAAATTGACCCTGTCAGGGTGACTGCTGAAAGTGAAAAAAGTATACCATGCGAGGGACTTTTTTTCAATAAAACCCCATTTAAACTTGAAAAAAAATATCCTACGTGGGACTTTTTAGATAAAAATCCTACCTGGGACTGAATTTGGCGGATTTCGCAACCTTGTCTGGGACTGGATGAGATGAAAAGGGTACCCTGACCAGCAGCACGTCCCTGGACCTGATTTTGGTCAAGTACCCCCCCCCCCCCCCCAGATTTTTCAGCCATCTCTATTATCCAGGAGTTCAAACTAGAATATAACAAATTATCACTAAAAGAAGGTACGAATTTACAAATACAAAATTTTAGGAACTAAATTAAAATATAAATACGTATTTACATAAGATTTTATAATAATATATCGCTAGAAAATGAATATACAAGGAACGCTATGAAATGTGCACTGCAAAAATTCTTTAAAAATAAACAGCTACTATTTGTCGCGCTCATGGAACTATGTAACGCCGGTATAAAGAAATCAACTTACAAAAAAATCTTCTGAATCTGTGTAATTACTTCAGATTCGAATAATGGTTTTTTAGGCAGTAAATTCAGCTAAAATCAACTTAAAAGTATAGTCTTTCCGGTAGAAATCTCAGAAATGGTCTACCAGATTAGATTATAAAAGTAAAGATAAAGATTTTCAGATACATTAACTTTCACTAATCAAAATCAAAAAGCCGAGTTTCTTTGAAGTTTCTACTACACTACTGCTATCGTTAGGCCTAGTTCTACTTCAGCAAAGCAAGTTACATAGAATTATCCTAAATTTCCAAATCCTTCCCGATTATAAACAGTATGTAAGATACTTAACTGGCTAGCCTCAAGATTATAAGGCTATTTGAATTTCATTGCATCTAAATTTCAGTAGCCATAGAAAGCGGAAAATATCGAATTAAAAACATCATACACGGATGAAATTTCGAGTGGATTTAATTTCACGGTTTTCTGGAAACACAAAAACACCTCCCTGGAGACACTACAGGGCTAGTCTTAGAGAATGAACAGTAGCATATGAATTCTAAGCTCGACATAATAACCACTGGGCAGCAAATCCATGTTGAACGTTTTTCCGCAACATACGTATCTTTCCTTTCTGTCACCAAGAGCTGAGAGAGAAATAGAGAAATAAGAAAAGTTTCATTGGACAGAATTGAGGTCATACTGGTGTCGATCGTACCTACGTTAAATCTAAACAATTGATGTCATATGTCGACGTAAGATTTTGAATCTTTTAAAAGAATTGTATTTCCCACAACTTCCGCAATACGGATGAGCCTCTTCTTCCGGCATTGGAACGTACCAACAATGTATACAACGATATTTGTGCTTTCTCCAACGAATTCCGCATGCATTGCAAAGCGGAATTCCGTCATCCGTGTCTCGCCATAGCGGCGTCTTACTCGTGTTGCATGATTCACACTCTTTTGTGGTGGGCAAAGGATGAACACCCAAATCAACATCGCCATAGCAACGAAGCTCATTGCTAGGTTTGAACAATGGTATCCGCTGAACAGTTGGTGGTAGCAGAATATCCGGCATTTCAACGCATTTCCGTGCTTTTTTTGCTGCCCTCTGCTCACTCTTGTCTAAATCATCAAACAATTCCCGAGGGCTGATTTTCCGCTTGTTTCTTGGTTCAGTGACAGCGGCTCGCTTCGGATTTTGCTTGCGAAAGCTAGGCGTTGAATACCGCGTACTAATTTCGAACATAGAGCTATACCTACGAAACCGAGAACTGACAGGTTTCAATAATCTCCGAGAATTACAATGTGCTAGCTTACTGGTAAAATTAAGTGGTTTTACATCAATTCCGCTTACATCAGTCTTACGGGACTGATTAGATGGAACTAATGGGCTTCGTTCACGGTAAGGGTTCTTCTTTATTATTTCTCTTGGGGGTTTTTCATCGGACTTGGGTGATTCAAAACTTTTTTCGCGCTTAAATTTTGACTTTGCAGCAGATTTGCTAACATCAGAAGACGCTTTGCAGTGTTTCACCGGGGAGATTTTGTCCCCTCGTGATTTCAACTCGCTCTTTTCGAAGCTAGTATTTTCTATTTCCATATCACTCTCTTCTTTCTTGATATCAACCACCGTGCTTTCAAATTCCATATTATCATTACTGTCAACAGATTTCTTGGGGCTCAGCTTCACAACCTCCATCGGAAAGATCTCATTTGAGTAACTTATCACCTTTACTTTTGCATTCTTTTGAAAGTAATATCGAATGTCCTTCTGCTTTCCTCTCCTCTTCTTCTCATTGTTTGTTTTTGTTTTCTTCTCCTGTAGTAGAGCTGAACGATTCACGACTCGTTTCTCAGGTGGTGATGTACAACGCTGCTTTCTTGATGGTGGTGAAGCGGATGGTCTTCTATCAACATCCTTAGAATGAAAGATTTCAAATAAACAAGAATCCAAGCTTTTGCTGTCCGACGGTAAATCATTGTTTTTGATGATGTTTGGAGAAGATTTGACAGGGCTAGACCATCTTGTCTTTTTCGACCTGAAAAAAAAAGAAAAAGAAAAGACTTAAAAAGAAGATTCTGTAATTCGTAAACTTATGTGCCCTAAACTAATTTTTGTTCTGGAAGGTGAGGTTGTAGTTATTGATAGTTTACTGGAAAATGTTAGACTGGGATTCAGTCACCCTAAGTATCCATGCTTGTGTAGGAATATATGCTCGGAGAGCATTAAAGTGTTAGTGTTGATTAAATAATAGGCCCTCTCTAATTTGACTTCCTATAATTCGAACCCTCTAAAACTGAAATGTTTCACTTGGTCCCTTTAGATAACATTTATACCAAAAAGCTCTCTTTATTTTGAACTGAACTCTCCATCGAAGAGGAAAGTACCCCAAAATTTTGTGTATGAGATTTTTGATTTTTCCTTGTGATTTTATATGTGATTTTTTTGGCTTTTTTGTGATCTTCTAATTTTTTCCCTTAATTTTTTGCGATTTTTAATTTTTTTTAGTTATTTACCCCTTGTTCTCCATGATCTAAACGATTTTTTGTCCTCTTGAGCCGGTAATTCTGAGGTAAGGTTTCAAAAATGATTTCTGGTCTGTAAAATAAATACCCACAAGAATAATTGGGACACAAAACAATTATTTTCTGAAACCTTGGATCATGCCCTACAACTTGGTACATATTTAGATTTGTTCTCCTGACTGACATAGTGGCACCGGACTATATTTAACCATTAATGTTTACCTGAAAAAAACCCCGGGTAGAATTAAGAGCTCCGCGATCCCCAATCAGAATGTCAAATCCAATGATTGCCAAGACCTTGAAATTCAAACCCTTAAGTCAAAATTAAAGATGTAAATGAGTCAAATTATTTTGAAATGAAGTTTAAAACTCAATAATGAGACAAACCTTGGAGAAGAAGAATCATGTTTCTTTCTTTCTGTTGTTGTTCCAGCCAAGGACAAGTCCTTCAGACTGTCAATCAGACCTTGTGTCCGTGGTGCCAAACCATGGCTACTGCTCCGTACCTTTCCATGATTCTTACTGCCAACTGTTCTTTGAGCTTTTCCAGAAAGGTGAAAATAATTTTCTTTGTCATACAGAGATTCAAATACCATTGTCTTCCATTTATTGTGTTTTTTCACAAGAATATAAAGTTGTTTTGTACTGTGTTTTCGTATGCAGTTTTCCCGGGAGATTTGAAATAACGCGAATCGAATGTTTACAAATTATGAATTCGAATTGAAAACAATGCACTGCTAAAGAAAACGCGGGAAATGGTTGTGAAACGTGGGATGTATTGCTTTACATGTGTAGACGGATGGATGAGGTTGAAAGAAATAAACTATGAAAAAAGAAAGAATAAAAGAAAGCAACGGAACAATTTGACAAAATATCTGTTCGGAAGGCATGCTTTTCCTAAAAATTTATATGTGTTCAGAGAATAATTTGAAAAATACTTTGCTGGAAAATTTGATGTGTTCGGCAGAAAATTTCGATCTCATGGAAAGTATGGATGTGTTCTGTTAAGGCCTGCTAGATTTTTTTGGCTTTCCTGGAAAAAAATGAAAATATATTTTGTCTTTGGGCACCTGGATTTTAATATGTTCGGTCTAAACCTATATTAGTCTCCTGGAAAATACGTGGTGGTGTTCTGAGACCATTTGGTGTGTGCTGGATTTTTCTGGCTTTCTTGGAAAGAAAAAAACAGATCGAACAGATGTATTGTGTCTTGGGCTCTTGGATTATTACGTGTTCGGGGAAAAATTAAGTCACCTAGATTTTTCGAGGTGTTCTGAGATCCTTTGGCTGTTGCTAGATTTTTTGTAGAAATTGCCTTTTACTGGAAAAAAAGAACAGATATATCTTGTGTTTTGGGCTCGCTGGATGCTTCTGAATAAACTAGTCTAAACGTTATCAATTCATGGTTTTATTTTTGAATTTTTTTCTTCAGATTTAGCATAAGAGTCTTAAGACAACTTTATCAAAAAGCCAAAGAGTCATAAGACAACGTTATCAAAAACAAGAAAGAAACGGAATCTTCAAATCCTCTCTACACGAATAAAAACTTAGCGCTGTGTTTTGAAATAACATTTATTCACTTAAATATAGCTCTATTTTAATCTGGGCGAGGCAGGGCGTTAGCGTATTCTGTGTTTGTTTTGTGACGTTATAATATACTCTAAAATTAAAGAAAATAAATAAATATTGCTGTATTAGTTTAACGTATATTTCTTTTTTCACTTGGCGACAATCTGATAACAGATATCTCTCAATGAAATGTTGTCCCATATATTGTTCCTCTTCTGTTCGTGAAATAATCCCATCCAATGGAACATCTATTCATAAACCTATCCCCAAAACGATTATAGACAAGAGTTAGAATGTATAAGTTTTGGTTCAAGAGACGCCCTTTGAGATTCCAGAAATTTGTAAAATTTTATTTCACCACTTTGTCCCCACTTTCTCTAGCCTGGCTAGCCCATCTATTACTCTCTCTAAAATAACTTTTCAAATAGACGGGACACTGGATGAGAGCAACCTTTTCCCCAGGACTTTTCTCTCGAAAGTCGTAAAGGGGTCAATATTTGACTTTCAAATCAAAAACTTCAAAATGCCTGGTAACGTCAGATTTATGTCAAAGTTCATATATACCAAGACTGAACATTTCATCTACATAGGAGAGAGACTTGGAATTTCAAAAGGTATGATCTATCAAGGGATTTGAAAAATCTCTTTCATATTCCTGATATTTTTATCTATCTCTTGGTTTATGCGAAATTCCCTCAGCATGCGAAATAATTAGCTGCGGACTTCAAGAAAAAGTTGAGAGGTGGAGAGTGAAATAAAAGTTTATAAAAGCAAGCTTCATGGATTTCCTTTATAATAGAAAACTAGCAACGCTTTTGGACAGTTTGACGTATACATTTGATTTTTTTGAAAGTAGCATTGTGATTTCCTACTTAAATTTTCTTCCATTTTCTTACACGAGAATAAATGCGAAAAAGTCAGGATAAAAAGAGTCCGAAAATTAGAACAACCAGCCTTTGATCAATATACGAGTTATAAGCTTTTGATATTGCATATAATCAGGTATGATTAGGTTCCATGTTTAAGATTATGTTGAATTCTACAAATAAGATACTTCAATATGGTCGAGGAAGAACTTATTTGATTTGCGATTCAGGCACC
>JAUBWS010050945.1:0-18110 GCA_032270445.1 Darlingtonia californica
AGTTTAAAGAAAAAGTCACGCAACCAACTTTCAAAACAACGATTTTCAAGATTCCGGCCAGTAAAATCGTTTTTTTTTCAGTTTCAAAGTGTAAGCCATTCTGGTGTTTGAGTTATAACACTTTCATCTTTGTATTTAGTAAAATACAGATAGGTCTAAAATCAACCGATCACGTGAGCAGAATAAAAATGACATCACTCGATTTCTTTTGCTCGGTCTACCACTGTACAAAATTGATTGAATTCAATTGACTTTGTAGAACACGAGATAACAATAACATAATTCTATTGTTTACTACCTGTTTGTTATCAAGCTGGCAATAACGATGACGTCATCATAATTATGATGACAAATTATTTATTAACTGATGTTAAATAAGATTTTGTGCATTGAGGCAAAATTTCACTCGAAACTTCGCAGCCGTTATCAAATATTTAATCAAAATTGTTAGCAGATGGTGGGAACCCCTGCTCTTGTTACAGGAAAATAAGATAACATTCTTTTATGAATTTCTTTTGGAAAATGCATTATTTTACTTGTCAGTCCGACCTTCAGTTCTTTTTTCATCGTAGCCTCGTTGCATCGTTTACTTTTCGCAAACAAAGATTAGGGTTTTTAAGTTCCGGCAGGGGGTCTGGGCCCAGCGGGGGTTCCAGAAAATTTCAGCCTAATATTTTACCACAGTAAAATCATTCTAAATTTCTAAACTAATCATCTGATGATAAATGAAATGTGAGACAGCCCTAAAACTAGGCCTAAATTGCGTCCTCTTGGCTGATCGGTTATCACAATATACTTTTTATGAGCTCTTTGGCGTTAAAAACAAATTTGATAATTAATTTTTTTCACCAAAAAAATATTGGGTAAGGGGGGGGGGGACCCCACGGAAATTACGACCTTACTTTAACTTAAAATACCATGTTTACATGTTAAAACTATACAACCGCATTCTCACGACAAAGTTTGCATTTTCGCGAACGTACCGTACACTTTAATGTCCCCACCAACACTTTCTTGAGTGGCTAGCTGGCAAAAATTCATCAGAAGATTTTTACAGCTATAAGCATTGCATTTGATTTTAAGGAATAATCTGCAACGTCATGCTTGGCTTAAATTATGGACTAGACAAAAAACAATTATTGAATGGCTTTTTCGAGAAAAAAAAATTAATAAACAAATTTTCAGCCCTTTCGTAAAAGGTTCGTTTTTCTTCTTCCTTTTCTTAATTTCAATCCTACTCTTTGCAAATGTTAAAAGGAAATATACTACGCTAATAGAGTGTTCCATTGCTTTAAAGAAGATTGCTAGCGTCAGCCTGACTACTTAAAATAATATTGTTTGCTTAATTGTTACTATTGTTTTCTAATTCATTCACGGAATTTGTGTTGTCTAAGATTTATCCAAATATGGTAAAATGCAACATGAACAGCTTTTTTGAAGATGATAAGAGTCAGCGTATTAACGGTACTGCTTCTAATTTACGTATGTTCATTTACTTTAAACCACTTTCTAGAATGCCTCCAAAAGATTTTAATAATAAAAACATAAAAACTACTTCTTACCACCACATATTGTCTAGGAGTCATTTGCAGCACCGGCTTCAACAGTTTTGACAATGAATGTGGAAGCATGGGAGCATTATGTCGGCTATACTTAGTTGGCATGGATACAAGAGTGAAGTTCTTGTAATAAAGTTCTATAGATGAATTTGGTGTCAGCATCTCAATACCTTCCTTTAAATTCTAGAAAACGAGAAATATATACATATGACTATGTGTGTACAAAATAGTCAAATTCTACCAACAGTTTTCCCAAAGCTTTATTACGTATAAAAAATATCGCGACATAAATAATTGCAAAATTTGCTTCTTGATTTTGTGCTAAAATTTTGAAATCGTTTTAGTCTGTCTGTCTTAAAGGTAAGGCTTGTGGAAGAGACTTTGCCTTGCTCTCCATTCCCAAGGTAGCGGATTGAAACCTCAGCCAAATAATAGTCTCTAAAAAGTTGGTGTCTCACTGCTAAGCCCTCAGCAATTGAGAGTAGGAGCGAAGGTAAGTGGTGAAAGGGATTAGGAGTCGCGCCCACCTCCTACCACAACGTAACACTGAATAAAAAAGGAGCAAATAAATCGAACTCGGCTACGGTTGACTAACTTCTCTATATGTTAGTGAGACAATTGCAAGGTAGCAGGTTGAAATCTGTGTATGTGTAATCTAATGTATTTATAATTTGGTATCAAAACATTTACTGTAGGGAAGCGATAGAGCATCTATCTTGGGGTGCCCTGTACTTCAAACTGGCATATTCAACGCCGAATAGTACGACCGAATATTTTACCTCTGAATTGATCTGTTCGCCAAACTTTGGTTTCAAAACATCAGGGAATTCCTTCAGTCGCTCCAAATTCTCCTGCTTTCCTATCACAACAACACCATCGGTCTTTGGACTGGATTCATTGATCGACCCAGAGTAAGTAATATTGACAGACATTTTTACTTTTTTTATAAATACTGAAATTAAATTTTTCAACGAAGTAAGTAACAATTGACTATCTGCTACCTTAATGATTGGTCTTATCAAAACGAGGTTCTAGATATAGTTTAAGGTTTTCTTGGTTTCATAAAGCTAACGAAGCATTCATCATATCAAAACCGAAAGTAAAGCTGGTATCGTCGGGTGTATTACAAAGCAGGGTTTCTGACACTTACGTTATATCTACAGTCAGACTTGTAGCATTTAAACTTTTTATAAGTCTTAGAATTCAAAACAAAATGTTAGAATGGAAAAAACAAAGTGCAACGAAAGTAGTAAGTAATAATGGAAGAATCATGAATTACTTCTCTGGAAAATGAGACCAAAAGGTAGTGAATAGTTTTTTTGTCAATGGAATACTTTTTTGAGTTTATATACAATACGAAGTCTTCGGTTCAAATCATTGTACGAGCTTATGGTGAAAGCGTTAAAGCATATACGAGTGTGATTTTTTGTTAATTGAACATGGCATGTGATAACTAATGAAATGATTTTTACATGCCTTTTTTACTCTTCTTATAAGTGGTTTATTAAACTATTTTGTAAACAAAGATGTCAGTGCAATTTCAGCTACAAGATGACGCAGCATTCAAAAAAACATTTGAAAGACCAGATTGACGTCACAGATTGGATGAGTTTTTATTTAGAACTTAACAGTCAAAACGAGTCAGTTCATTCATAAACAACAATAAACTCAGGGTCTGCATTTTAAATTTTGGCCGTTTTAGAGTGCCTGATTAACGATTAATTGCACGCTCGTCAACCAATCAGATTCGCTTATTTCTCTCCATCGTTGATTATGTCTGAAATTGTTTTGTCAGAAGATACATTTATAGCCAAAACGTCATATAGACACAGAAACAACTTCAACGTACACATGTTTTTTTATAAAGGATAATGGATTTTGAACTCATCCTCAATATACTTACCCAGACCTCGAGTTTGTAGTTTGAATATGATTAGGTTAGGCTTAATAATTTCTACGTCTGAAACCAATGATAGGTTCGAAAGTGATTCCAGGAGCTAGATCTTTTAAAATGTTATTTCTATAAAAGTTGAAATTTTCCCCAAAGTTAATTTATTTAAGAAGCAGTATCTTTAAAGCATGTACAAAATAAATGCTTATGTACAATATGTATTGTAAAGTTAGGAGCAAAACGTAGTAATATTTAACAATAAGATTAAAAACAGCATAGCCCAAAATATTGGTCCCATTTTTCGCAGGATGTTATATTGGCTGATTCCTATTTGTGTGGTCCTACATTACGACAGGGAAATCACAGCGCTTACTAAGCACTACAGGCTCAATGATTGGCGACACACCGAACCTTGATATATTGTCTATTATCCAAACGGGAGAGCAGTTTCACTTACGCAGTTGCAGATTTATATGATATACCTATATGCCATAGTGCCACTCTACCTCTTGAAACACCTACAAAGGGGCCATGTTGAATTTAAAAGCACAGAATATCTATCCACCGATAGCTTCATGACAGGAATTTGAACCGGGAACCTTGTGACTCGCAGTAGCGATCTGAAACCACTCGGCCGCGGCTCAACATTCGCAATTTACGTACAGCATATAATTATTCTAACAATTCCAGAAATACTTAAGGTGCCGAAAGTGCATAAAAACTGCAAATTTTTCCTTTTTGCAGAACATCACAGAGATTTTATTGAGTTTCTTACAAAACAGCTGTTGATTGGTTTATTTTGACCTGCGAAGTTATACTGACTAATTGCTGTTCTTTTAAGCTCTACAACACTCCTGATTAACCCAATTTATTCTGGAATTTGGGAAAAACCACGACAATCATTTGCTTTTTCACACTAGAAAATTCACTGTACGGCTGATTATGTTTCAAGGGCTGTTAGGATCACGTTCCTACATAAATAAAATCCTACTCCTACATTGGCAAATCAAATTTGTTTACAAAAATCAGCAATGAAAATATGAAATACCTAAATATCACATTTGTGCAACTGAAGAAAAATATTAATAATAATATATAATATATAATTCCTATTTTGAAATAATGATGAACACTTGTATGATTTTCATACCTGGTTCCTTATAAAAAGAATACTGGTATACACGGCATATCTTTCGGTCTATTTCACAACATGATGGCATACCTAAAAATGTCAGAGAAAAAACTATTTACCGATTAGCTCGATTAAATGCTTCGGGATAAAGTTTTCAGATTCAAATTATATAAAGTATGTACACGCTTGGAGGGGTAGTCTAACCAAAACCGTATAAAAGCGTATGGGGGAAGGGTGGGTTGGCAAGCTTGAGGCGTACGTACGCTACCAAAATAAAAATTATGTTTTTTGTTTTCATAAATCAAACAACAATGCTCTCAATTTGTCTTTCGAAGTTAGTTAGTTATTGTAAACCATCTTTCTTGAAAAAACGAAAAACATAACATGCTTCGAGAATTTATTTTTTATCAACAGCTTTTTGTACACTTAATTTTTTTTTTTTTGGGGGGGGGGGGTGTTTAAATGAAAGCATACTCGCGTGCGGGGGGTAGGGGGTTGTTAGACCACAAGCGTACGGGAGCGTATTTAGAAATTTGGGCGTACGTACTTATTGGATGGTCCCTTCTTTTAAACACTCAAACTGCAAAACCAAATTCTACTAAAAATGTATCAAAGTACTCAAAATCTGGGAACATTCCGGTATATAAAGGGTTAGCATGAGGGAAATTAAAAACACAGTCAACTGTACTATATACAAAACATACTATTTTTGAACGATCTATCCACCAACCTATTAATAGTCATCATCACTGTCATCCATTGCATACCTTCTTCTTGTGATCTACAACAAAAACCACACTGTCGTAACCAATACATCGCCATTTTTCTGACGTTAACAAGCCGCTATTACCGCTTCGTCTCAAGATGAAAAGTTTAGAACAGTTAAAGAACATCCGATTGCGGTTTTAAGGGTGGCCGCCCAAGCCATGGCCCAAGGTCTCGCACTGTAAACACAATGTCGAAATCTCGCACTTCAAAGCCACACAGAGCCAAAAGACGCAAAAACGATTACGATGTGCGCTAATAATTCGACTGGGCTTGTTTTCGAGCCCCTTAGTTTTGTTTAGTCTAGGGCCTGAAAACGCAGGATTCCTGGAAACTTTGTCTCATACATTTTAAGTGGAGGGAGACTATATCGACTAGGTTCAAATATGGTTTCCATTTAATTTCACGGAGCGAACGGTGGTGAAATCGAAAGCACCAGTCCCTGCTGAAGTAAGAATAGTTACAGTTTTAAGGGCGGTCGCTTGAACCATAGCCGTAGGCCTCGCATCTTCAACACCATGTCGGAGCATCGCACTTCTAAAGCCAAACAAAATTCAAAAGAGAAAAAATGGCGACGTGTGCGAATAAGTTTATTGTGCTCGTTTTCAAATTCATGCTCCACTGCTTACAAAAACAGCGCTTTTTTCTGTGTCAAAATGTTTTTAAGTAGCACATTTTATACATTTAGTATGCTTGATAAATTTCCTATCGAATGGTGTTAAAACGTTTACACTAACTTGAAATCTAAGACGGTAAAATAAGTTGATATCACTTTTTTGACTAACACTATATTTCCTTACCGTTACTTTGTTCTTGCTTTCAAGTTGCTTGCTGACCTTTTCCAAAACACCAACAAGTCCATCTTCGTTCATCTACAATTCATAAAAAATGAACGATCAATCAACAAAAAATTTTTGAACAAAAAATCTATCAACTCGTCATATTTCATACAAATGCAAAGTATCTTTGTAAAATTCTGTAAGAAAATCAAACGGTATCTTTCAGTCGAAAGGATCCAGGTTCGAGCCTGACCCTTACCCACTTTTAAGCCTGAGTTACGCAATGGAAGCAAACTGATCTGAGAGGTGAGTGACAGTAGGCGTTGCTTTCAACACCAGTAATTTACGTCGAGTGTAATTGCAAAAAGGTGACTAACTCCCCGTTGATTGGTTAATAACGTCAATTCTTATTACTTAAGTACACTACTGTAAGCAATAATACCTTGTGTATTTCATTTGGAAAATGTTTATGTTTATGAGCTTAATTAGAGACAAAAATCAGAATCGGAATAAGAAAATTTTCTGTAATACGGTACTAAATGAAAAACGCAAGTTACATTATAAGCTTAGCAATAGAGGTATGCACTACAGGGTCAAGAATTACCTTAATTGTGAAAAAACCCATGTGGAGGAGTGTTTTCTTTAAAAACAGCACGCAGACGGCGTGTCGCTTTAAAAAAAACACTCCTCCACATAGAGCTTTTACTTATTTTGCCCACTGGGTAAGAGCATAGATATTTACGAGCATAAATTATTGCGGAACTTTGCGATTAACGCGATTTAATTGATAATTTACGTAATCAATTTTTGCTATTTAGCAATTACAGGGGAAATAATTATGTGGAGAATTTAGATTCAAAATGGCATTTGTCAAAATTAATTTTTTGCGTTTAACAAATTTATAAATTTTGCGGAAACTAATTTTTGCGATTTTTCCAAAAATAATTAATGTCGCGATAGTAATGCCCGCAAAATTAATTCCCTTAACATAGTTCTATTTAAACGATTGCGAAAGCACAAATCATCGTCAAAGACGAATCAAAAGACTTCTAGCAATATGACATTTGGGTTGGTTAGGATATTTTTTGATTAAACAAAACCGTTCTACTATTATATCATAAAAGCAAAGCAATTATCGTAAAAATAAATGAAAGAACCAATCACATTGCTCCTCTTCGCAATAAAAACCAATGAGCGTGAACTACTAATAACAATTGAGATCTATTGTTTTCGCTTCGCATTTTATTATCACCAAACAACAAGACAAACTTTATTTATAGTTACCAGTCTACTAACTTTCTTGGTTCAGAACTTGCCGGTAGATCCAGTGTAGAGCAAAATAGCTCGGAGCTGGTCTACCCGGCAGATTAACCAGTCTTTTTAAGTCTTTTTCGGAACAAAAAGGGTTATGCAGTGAAATAACAAGAAAAGTGAGTCTACTATACGAAGACACTTCATATTGCTTCAACATTTCCATCCCCTACTTTGTCACTTTATAGTGGAAACACATTGTAGAAAATTTCTCAAATGAATATCTAATAAAGGGTTGAATTCAACACATTTTAATTTGTTTTTAGATATATTTGTATTGTTTACGTAACTAGTTTCTAACTTTGGTAGTTAAAAATTTTACGTCACGTTTGAAGCTAGTGATTGCGTTATATTTTATGCGGTAAATTATAGATTTTTTCTAAGCCTTGATACTGGCTTTGATATACGAAAGATTTTAAAACATATCTTTACAAATATAAATGATAATTTCAATATATTTGCAACAAAAAATTACAGAAGTAAACGGCAATGAGTGGAACTAAAAATATTTACAGAATGAAAAATGAACAACTTATATAACAACATTATACATAACAATTCAAACGATTCGTGATAAATAGCCACTGGGTTAACGAGAAAATTTCCCTTGATTTCATGAGATATTGATCCAAGATCCAGCCCACAACAAAGGACGACTTTTATGCATGGCACCACCAAATAGAGAATTATGCCAATTGCATTCCGGTAGCAAGAAAAAAATAATTCATAGGTTCGCATTGACTTTTCGTGAAAATACCAAACGAAATGCCTAAAAGGAAGGGCTTTTGCATACATCTTTTCTGGAATGTCATTTTACGTTTCGTGACTAATTCTTTAGACTATTATCATTAAGTTAAGCGTTGATTTTTTTCCCTAATAATCTCTTTTTTACAAATTAACTGGAATAGTTCTCCTATAATTTTTCAATTTAACATGAATTCTTTCCAAGATTCCCTTCATTGCACCATCAGAAATGTCAAACTTTTCTTTAATATCCTGCACCACCTGTCCGATTAATGTCTCGTCTAGTTTCTTGTAGCCTTTTTTACCACTGATGCTTGAAGTCCGTAGCACTTCGTCTCCAAATAGCTGCTTAATGATTATGAAACCGTACTGAATAGGGCAACCTTCAGCTTTCGGTAACATGCTTTCTTTCAGTTTATTAGCGTAATTCGTCTTGTGTAGATTTGGTGGAGTTCCAATTATGGGTAGAGCCTGCGGCAGTGTCGCCATGGTGGGCAAATTATTTATATCCAATGTAGCTGGTACTTTAAGACGGGTAGCCATAGTGGCTAGATTATGTTGTGGAGGTGGTTTTGGTAAAATCTGTTGAAGTGTTGTCATAGGTAAATTATGAGGTGCAGGTCCAGATATATTGTGTGGTGTAGGAGAGACGAATATAGGTTTTCCTGATACGGAAGAAGTATTCAGACTTTGTGAATGTGTACGTAAAGCTGTTTGTGTATCACGTATTTGGGTGGATAATGCAAAGTTGGGTGAAAATACTGCAGCAGTAGTTGGTGACTGTTTGTCTTGCCTTTCTTCCCATGATGGGAGCGAGTCAAACATACCTGAAAATAAAATAAAATCATGACACATTTACAATTTCAGCGTTAATTTTTGCTTCAGTGGACACGGGTGAGAACTAGGTTTATACAGTCATTGGAAAAAATTTCCCCTGACTTTTGTGCTTAAAGTATATTTTTCCCCCTGATTTTTTTCAGAACAAACATAGTTTTATCCCTGACTTCTGAAGTGAATACAGTATTTTACCCCTGACGTTTAGGAGACCTATACACTTTATTTGTATGACCATATGAAACCAACCAATGTTTTTTACTAAGAACTTAAGAAACAGTGATTCAGAAAATAAAGATCTGAAGGATCTGAGCCTTCTGATAATATTTGATCACGAAAACAAAAAAGAAGATTGCCGTTCCTCCCATAATATGGCAAAATCAACTTTCCCAACTGACCATCAATGAAAAACTTCCCCTGACCACTTTAAAATTCCCTGACTCTCCCTGACTTTTTGACCAAAGACCCTTTTGCCCCTGATTTCCCCTGACCGTATAAACCCTGGAGAAGAAAAATTATACGGTCCTGGACATGAGTAGTAACCTAGTAGCACCATGACCCATACACCAGGGAGTGGTCTATGGTTATCAAACAGAATAAGGTCAAGGAGCTACCACAGTCTAAAAATATTCCGGCAGTTGAAGGGTTAATCAAAGCGGACTTATCAATACTTTCATTACTGAAATGAAACATACCTTTTGTTTCACCCTCGCTAAACGTGAATGCAGTATCATTTTCTGTAACTTTTTTATCTGGTAGTTTATGTAAGATTGCGAGAAGAATTGTTTTTATCGAAGAAACGTCATCTTGCAGCTCTTTAAGGGTTTTGGCCACTGGTTGTGGATGAGATGACGTCGATGACGTCAAGTTTTCGTCAACATTCTGAAACTAAATTAAAAAAATGAAGTATGCCTTGCAGTATGCATTAGAAACTGAAAATAAACCCTACGACTTCCTACAAACACTGCACCTTCTGAAGACAAAA
Organism: Darlingtonia californica; assembly: GCA_032270445.1. Taxonomy (NCBI): domain Eukaryota; kingdom Viridiplantae; phylum Streptophyta; class Magnoliopsida; order Ericales; family Sarraceniaceae; genus Darlingtonia; species Darlingtonia californica. Next base: position 10,001 of record JAUBWS010050945.1, read on the forward strand.
AATTGAATAAAAAAAATGTTCACGCGACGTCAAAAAATGACAATTTAGCATCGATAACTGTTCCGAATAAAAGGTGGAAATAAAAACAAATTTCTTCTTACATTTCCGTAGCTGGACTATTTCATATTCGAAAATGAAGGTTATAGAAACCTCCCATAATAGACAGATATGAAAAAATAAGATACCTGTATTTGTGCATCATTGGTGGTTCTGTCATCAGTACTTGTGCAAGTTTGGGTTGCTATATCAAACCCATGACGAACCTTTGAAAAAAATTTAAATTAAAACAAATTTTCAGCTGAATCATTTTATTCGAATACCATATTTGTAATTCAAACCTACCGAAAAAATTAAATTTGCTTTCAGTAACGTAATTTCAAGACGAAGAAATTTAAAGAAGTGTAACCCTGTAAATGGAAATGTTTTCTTGTCCTAAACCAATTAGGATCTCCGTTATGGAGGTAGTCATGCAATCTATGTTTACGTTGTTTCATAAACAGTTCATTACCTCAGTCTGAGTTGATGCATCTGAAAAAATCTGTTCTAATTCGTTATTCAATGTGGAAGGTCTTATCCAGTCAAGAACCTGAGAGCAAAAAAATTAATAAGATCTATTCATTGAAGTTGACAAAGGTATGAGAATCGCATCTTTAATAATCATTAACTTTTTAGGATAATGATTTGAATACTCCATTCCGTAAATCCATTAGATACAGATAATGCCTCGTTTTTAAGTGAAATCGCAACAGCAATTCAAAAGTAAACAATGTGATGACATCCCTTAGGGCTCACATAGTCATCACAATATTGACTGAAAACGAAGTAAAACGTGCTAAACGTATTGATTTATTTATTTCCGAAAAGGTCAATTTCCCAAGAGAGCCTTTTCAATTCTACATAAAAGCCGTTATCAATGAGTATCTTGTTACTTCCTACTGTGAGTTTTCGACAATTCTCAAAAACTAATAAATCGTTTTACAAAATAATTGAAAGTACACAACCATGGAAAGAATGAGGTTGAGAGATCATTCAAGTAATACCTGAAAGTTAATCAAAACAACGGCCTGTAAAACAACTATAAGCAATGCATAGTGAAACTTTCAGCAAACGTTCTGTTTCATTTCATAACGACGGGAATATTAATAAAATCAATAACGCATACAAAAAATACACGTTTCGAATAAAACAATGTCAGCAAACCTCTTCCAGTTTTTGTCTCTTCTTAGGTAGCTCGCTAGAGTTATCTTCTTTGTTTTTGTTCATTTCTACTTTAGCGTCTGAAAATAGAAAAATTCAGTTAAACAACTGGAACATTAGGTTCATATTTCACATTTGCTTTAAAACATGAATTTTAAAACCAAGAATAAACTGTAAATAAGGCTACAAACGACAAGAATAAACTGTAAACAAGGCTACAAACGAAAGTTTTCATTCACTAAAAGGGACAACTCAACAGTAGCTATAATAGAATTTCGACTAGGAACTTCGATCCATCTCTGCTCAACGATAATTTTCTAATGCAATAATACACTATATGAATAGCTCATGGAGGGTTAAAAATTTTTCTGTAAACATTATCGATCCACTTCTGATGACTATTAGTGACTAACTACAGTTGAGTAAATAGCTCAAGAGGAGCTGTAATGAAAATTCTACTAGAAATTTCTTGATCTATTTTTACTGAGAGCTCAACGACAATTTTTCTGCTTCGGTGATCCTCTAAATGACTAACTCAAGAGGAGCTATAATAAAAATTCCTCTAGAAATCTTTTGATCCATTTCTTCTGATAGCTCAAGTTTACATGCAGCCAATATTATTCACTGTTTTCTTTCTATTGCTTTAATTACACCAATTATGTCACAATCATGAAACAAACAAGGATGTGCGCGATTTTGATAACATAGCTCACATACAAAACATAACTAATACACCTCAAGCATGCTGTTGATCGATCATTCCAGAGTGATTATCTTTAATGACCGATCGTCCTGTGTTATCAATGGCTTCAAGAATTTGCATTGGCACAAGCCATCAATTGTTTAAAAGATGCTGTTGTGTTTGGAAATAATCGATTGGTTTCGTTCTTAATGATCTAAAGATTTGAGTTGGCAAACATAATCGATCATTTAAAAGCGATTACATTTAATGACAGATCGTTCTTCAAGATCAACCATTTCAAGAATTTCAAAACTACGCCAAACGATCAATCAATTTAATGCTATTGTTGGCTTTCGAAGACCGATTGTATTTGTTACACGCGATCTAAATAACGAACTGCGTAGTCGTGACCGAGTGGTAAGGCGCTAGACGCGTAAACCTGAGCCCAAGTTAATCTCCCTTGCGAGGCTTCCGGTAGTGAAATTTGCCATTCGCTTAATTCTGCATGGTGCCCTACGGTATCTCAAGGGATGCAGGACTCTCAAAGTCAGAATTTCACATGAGGTATTTGAACCAAATGTGATTTCAAGTATGCGAAAGGATTCAGAAGTATTTTCGTGGATATCATGTTGTTAAATGTTGTGGACCCCGCTCAATATCAGTAATTCTTAAGAACAATTCAGTGCTGTTTTTGTCGTATTATGCCACCACGTATTGTTCTTTAGCATTCAAACGGCGAGCTAATGAGATATATTTAGACATCTAACTATATAGCTAAACTGCCTTTGTGGGCATATAACTCCTAAACAAACTTTCCTACCCAATAACGCATAAAAACAGGTTTCTCGTACTTGATCAAACTTGACTAGTCTCTTTCCTGTGTACAGGAATTTATTAAGTATGAGCTTCGAGAATTGCAAAAAAAGTCTCCGAAAGATCTCCATTCCCGGACCAGTCCGGAATAAGAAATTTCGATTTCTATTGGATTATGACCCCTACGTAAGGATCTAGGAGCTCCATGACCCATGTATCAGGGAACGGCTAATTATGGTCAGATAATCTTGTTATGAAAAGTAAAAATATGAGAAAAATGTCTGGTGCTTTGAGAATTGAAAACGATGTTGCGCTTCCTAAAACTCATAATAAGCATGGAGGCAGTGTTCACGATAACCGCATTGGTCCTTTAGAACATTTCCGGGATGGGTTGTAATATGACAAAATGTCCCAAAAGACCATTTTACAACATAAACATAACAGCCTTTGATAGACGGTAAATATCAAAAACATCTTAAAAGTATAAAGAAAGTTACGTGTAATACCATGAAAGTCGTAAAATATGTTATTTTTTAAATTGTTACCAGGTGATTATGTTCACAATTATATATTTGGCTGTAAGGCTCTTGATAAATGGTGTAAAATTTTTTGAGACATACTGCATTGTACGAAACCATAACATGTTATTGAAATTGCAGGTTCGTATCCGTGGTCTCACACTTATAAATACATCTTTTCAAAACTTTCTCCTGATGAAATAAGCTTTATAAAACCACGAAATATCTAACTGTATCACCAAACTAAAAACAGTAGTAAATGCAAATTATATTCAGAGTTAAAAAATATAAACCATACCTTGACAAGTTTCGGTGACTTTACCATTGATAACATCAATAATACTCTGTACGGTGTCCCCATCTTCATCCGCCTTGAAATGGAGCAAAACGTACACTCGATATCTCGACTATGCACGATATCTCGAACGTTTCACTCAATTGTTAAATTAGCAGTCGATTTCTGAAAAAGTGTTGGCAATCGCTACACTAGGAGTGCTATACGCTACAGAAAAAGCTTATGATGTATCATGACTGAGTGCGCGTTAGTGTCTGTTCATTCCTATTTGAGACGAGATTCGTTTCATCTCATTTCCATTCGAAAACACTATTCTTGAAGCTTACCACAACGGCGAAAGTATTATACCCTTATAACTAATCAAACGTTTTAACTTTTACAAACCAGCGAAATTCATATTTTGGTTATGTAACATTACATATAGACACTATTGACAAGCACTTAGTCTCCAATATTTTCGCGCAAAGAATGATCACAATAATACGATCAAATACTACGCAATGATGATCAAGAACAGGCTTTGTGAAAAGCACGCATGATCAGATGATGACAAAAGTTAGGAATGTCGAGTAATTCATGCTGCAAAACTTTAGTCAAACTGCGGAATAATAAACGTTTTTTATATCCAATAACCTTCAATAACATCAAAATAATTCATCTTGATCTTAAAGTTATCTATACCACGGAGGCGTCAAAATTACTAGAAAATCTTGAATTTCAGCCAATACAAAACGATATTGTTTTACTGTTTAACGCAAACGGTGCTATATTATTTCGTTGAAACTGAAAAATTATATTAAGGTGACGAATGATTCCTGGAATAGACATTATCCTAGCTGGATATCTTCCCGAACGAACATTTCTCCAAAAGGCCATTCCCTGACTTGTCCATTCCTGGACTGGGTAACAACCAGATTTACTCGATGTCAAGGAGAGAACAAAATAACAAAATAAATTCAAGCGTGCTTATGTAAGCAAAATAACTACAATCGTTTCAAAAAACAGAATCAGGAACAATTTAAACTCGAGGAAAGTTGTGCTTTTAATATAAGAATAACACACAAAGTTTTATTCTATAATCTATATAAAGAGGATATCAACGTACATACTTATGAAAAGGTGAAATGTACTTAAAGCATTTGAGATTTCAAATTGATCATAGAGACTTTTCCGTCAGAAGAAACGGACAAAATAGCCATTATTTGCTGAAAGCATATAATTGTGCAACTCTCAAAATGATGAAATATTTCATGTCTATGTTCCCATGCTTTTTAGAATCCGGATCAATCAGATTTTTTAAATTCAAGCCTTCAAAGTTTTCTGCCAAAGACGAAACCAATGATAAGGCTTCAACACCGTTACTTAAATTGCAATGAGAGATTGACCAAAATTAGTTTATTGGGTTAACCAAAAAAAGCTGTATTTTGGGGGATGGTGTTTTGCTTCCCGAGTAACCAGTTTCTTTTTTGTTCCCGAAAGTTACACAAAACCTTTACATACATTCTTATTTAAATCTTTCTTACGCAGAGAATTAAAAGCATACCTTTCCGCCTATTTGTCCACTTCTTGCCATTTGAATAAGCATATTTTCAATCATTGCCGCTTTCTCTGGTTTGACTAATGCAATACTGTTTACTAAAACAATAGAATCATATAACATCATACGTACTGCATCAACTGAAGAATTTTGTTATTTCCTATAAATAAGTGAAGCCAAGGTAAATAGGCGACAGACAAATAATGGGTCGCTTTTTGATTGACTGCTGAGGAACCATGATGGTTTTCTCAATCTCCATTATTATTTTTCCTTAAGAATATAACCCATTCCCCTCGTCTCTTAACACTTTGATTATATTACAAAAAAATTATAAAATAAATTCAATTACTTCTTTCTCGACTTAGAGTCAAACTTGCCTAGATTTATAAACATGTGTACAACTGGTCGTGAAAAACTTATGAATAAATAAAAGTTGGGGTTAAAAGTTACAGTTGAGCTGGGGCCGAATGCACTTAAGGATGGCTACGATTTTATTAAGTTTGAGCTTCGAGAATTCCTGAAAAGACTACTTCAAATGGCAATTATGGGTAGTCCTGGGCTTTTTTGCAATAATGATCGTAAAATTCTATTCTATTAAATTCCATAATGAACCCATTTAGGTGTTTCATCAGTTGGAATTGTACTAAGATAATGTAGATAGATATATCACAATCATTCTATGCCAGGAGGGACTACACACATAAATTTGAAATAAGAGTAACCAAAATCTTTCTTAATTAAACTTACATCTCGCTCGAGCTCCTTGGTCTAAAATTTGTGCCAACATCGCATTTTTCATTTCCTTCTCCCTAAATAAGAAATAAGTCAAATTAAATCACGATTTTATTTTTCGTAAAGCTAGGTTTCTTTTATTACTTGATAACAACCAGTTTCTAAGTTACTGTTCAAGAAATTCTGTGTCTACATTCACTAACGATTAAAATTCCTTACAAAAATCTTCTAAAGGGTTTGATTAATAAATGTACTTTTATTAAAGCAGTTGGTCAAGCAGTTGGTCAAAAGACCAACACTCGGCTGGCCACTTTGATGGTGTCTAAACCGTCTGAGAAAGTTGAAACAAATAAAGAAAATTGATTTTCGTTTAAGATTAGTCGTCTAAACAAATACGCCCTTAGAAGTTAGAGGCTGTTTTCTTCCTTTAAAAAGCTTCGTCTCTTACAAATTTGTGTTCTGTTTGTCATTGCATAGCTTGAGCTTACAGGAGCAATGTCACTATAACTTCTTGCTAGTAAAAAGGTTTGACAGACCTGAATGAATCAAATCTACTAAACATATCATTTTAAAAGGAAATGGAAATATATATACCTTTGCATTGCTTCTTGTTGCTTTTGCATCTGTTCCTGTGAGGCACCTCCACCCTAAAAGACATGATATATAATATACTGACGTTTCTTACAGTGGTACTGAATATGAGCTGTTGTGGCCATCAATAAAGTTTGCTTGAGGTAAAAAATCTTTTGAAATTTTTGTTAATCTCTCCACACGCAAACTTTAGGAATTTAAACTTTGCTGGAATTTATTTTCCTGAATAAAAGAAATAAAAATTTTTGTAGGAAAATTTTTAATCCTGAATGATCAAAAACTATTCATTACTTATTCTAATATCTATGAAATATAATGAAAGATCTAAAATATTCCATAAATCTTCATCTAAAACCTTACCTACACACAACACTAAAGTTGATTCCCTATAAATTTCAGAAACCATGAAAATATTTGAGGTGGCATTAAATTTGCAAATTAGACAAAAGTAATTTTCATGGGAGCTTCATTTTTGAATAGATAGTCAATATATGCTAAATTCATAAAGATTTGATAAATTAAACTTAAATGTTGTTTAGATTAGGTATATAATTATTTTTGAACATACATCTACTTAAATTATAAAGCAAACCTTATTTGTATCATACATTAATAGCTACGGATATGGTTTTTAGCAATACTATTTCAAGGAAGTTAAGTAAAATAATCGAAAAAAAAGTGGTCTACCTGTGCCTGCATTTCAGCAAGTCTTCTCGCTCTTATCTGTGCTAATTCTGGATCATCACCCATTTTTTATAATTTTTGGAAAATCTGTAGAAGTTCATTCATATAAAGTTAAGTCAATCATAATCGGTATAATCATATCTCGTAAGGGGTTCTAAAGGTACCCCCTTTCAAATTATATCAAATCTCCCCCTTTCTATTATTATCAAATTCTAGTGACTAGCAAGCCACCATCTTGTGTTTATGTATGATAGTCAATAGGACCGCATTAGAAAGAGAGACTGGACTGATTAGAAAGAGAGACTGGACTGGATCAATTTTAAATCATATTTTAAAGTCTTAAATTTTAAAATGAAGAAGAAAAGAATGATTTTTTCTGCTTATGTTGAAAACTTCTTATTTATAAAAACTTCTCATCCCTTCATTAACAATAAATGTAAAGTCCCTGAAAGCTAAGCAATCAACATAATTGTTGCATAGTTTGAGCGCGCCTATATTTTCTAAGCAAAGAACCTGGTGCATGTCTGGACAGTATTTTACAGAAGCGAAACCTTAATAAGGTTTGAGGACACCTTTGATGACACTTTTCGTTTTTATGCTTACAACTTCAAATAACAAGATTTTTACTGCACAAAGTGGATTTCAAAGTGATTGAAATTAGCGAATAGAAGTATTTAAAAAATCGCAAATTCGCAAAAAATTTTGTATCTATACACAACAATTATAATTGAAAGCATGAAAAATTTGCTTCCTTTATTTTTACCTTTTTTCTTGTTATTTCCTTACATAAGGTGCAAAGAAACTAACTTAAACAGTTAGGGGTCTATTAGACACCAAAGAGTACTAAAATCAAAGGTGGAAATAGACTTTTAGCTTTCTTGTTTCTTATTCAGTTGAAGGATACTGTTCACCTGTTTTATAAATTATTTTCTTGCATCTGATGCAGAATTCTTTTTCATTTTATAATTATATTCAATTCATGAGATACCTTATTCGTACAAATTTTGGCGAGCATTTAATTTGGCGACGGACCAAAATGATTTTTTTGGCGAGCATTTAAT